>OZ023173.1:26978574-27018574 GCA_963678695.2 Diplodus puntazzo | reverse complement strand
GTGGGCTCACGACTCGCAAGAAGGTTAGAAGGGGCCGGTGCGGTGTGATTTGGGTGGCAGTCGTGGGCGGGGACCCCGATGACCCAATCCCCAGACGGTGACTCTAGCCATGGGGACATGGAATGTCACCTCGCGGGGGGGAAAGAGCCTGAGCTGATGCGGGAGGTTGAGCGGTACCGACTAGAGATAGTCGGGCTCAACTCAACGCACAGTCTGGGCTCTGGAACCCAAGTCCTTGAGAGAGGCTGGACTCTCTCTTCTACTCTGGAGTTACCCGCGGTGAGAGGCGGCGAGCTGGTGTGGGCTTGCTTATAGCTCCTCAGCTCAGCCGCCATGTGTTGGAGTTTACCCCAGTGAACAAGAGGGTCGCTTCCCTGCGCCTTCGGGTGAGGGATAGGTCTCTCACTGTTGTCTCGGCTTATGGACCGAACAGCAGTGCAGAGTACCCGGCCTTCTTGGGGTCCCTGGGAGGGGTACTGGAGAGTGCTCCAACCGGGGACTCCGTCGTTCTACTGGGGTACTTCAACGCTCACGTGGGCAGCGACAGTATTACCTGGAGAGGTGTGATTGGGAGGAACAGCCTCCCCGATCTGAACCCGAGTGGTGTTTTGTTACTGGACTTCTGTGCCAGTCACAACTTGTCCATAACAAACACCATGTTCAAGCATAAGGGTGTCCATATGTGCACGTGGCACCAGGACACCCTAGGCTGGAGGTCAATGATCGACTTTGTGGTGATGTCATCTGACCTCTGGCCGTATGTCTTGGACACTCGAGTGAAGAGGGGCTGAGCTGTCAACTGATCGACACCTGGTGGTGAGTGGTATCAGCTGGCAGAGGAGGAAGCTGGACAGACCTGGCAGACCCAAACGTATTGTGAGGGTCTGCTGGGAACGTCTGGCGGAACCTTCTGTCAGGGAGGTCTTGAACTCCCACCTCCAGGAGAGCTTTGACCAGATCCCGAGGAAGGCTGGGGACATTGAGTCTGAATGGACCATGTTCTCCACTTCAATTGTTGTCGCGGCTTGCGGAAGCACAAACTCGGGTCTGGGAAAAGTTCAGGGAGGCCATGGAGGAGGACTACCGGTCGGCCTCGAAGAAATTCTGGCAAACCATCCGGCGCCTCAGGAGGGGGAAGCAGTCCTCCACCAACACTGTTTACAGTGGAGGTGGGGAGCTGTTGACCTCGACTGGGGACATTGTCAGGCGGTGGAAGGAATACTTCGAGGTTCTCCTCAATCCCACTGACACGCCTTCCATAAAGGAAGCAGAGGCTGGGGACTCAAGAGGTTGACCTATTCGTCACCCAAGCAGAAGTCACTGAAGTAGTCCGGAAGCTCCTCAGTGGCAAAGCACCGGGGGTGGGTGAGTCCTCCGCCCTGAGTACCTCAAGTCTCTGGATGTTGTGGAGCTGTCTTGGTTGACACGTCTGCAGCATCGCGTGGCAGTCGGGGACAGTGCCTCTGGACTGGCAGACCGGGTGGTGGTCCCCCTATTCAAAAAGGGGGACCAGAGGGTGTGTTCCAATTATCGGGGAATCACACTCCCCAGCCTCCCTGGGAAAGTCTATTCCAAGGTATTGGAGAGGAGAATTCGGCCGATAGTTGAACCTCGGATTCTGGAGGAACAATGCGGTTTTCGTCCGGGCCGTAGAACACTGGACCAGCTCTATACCCTCCACAGGGTGCTCGAGGGTTCATGGGAGTTTGCCCAACCAGTCCACATGTGTTTTGTGGACTTGGAGAAGGCATTTGACCGTGTCCCTTGTGGCATTCTGAGGGAGGTGCTCCGGGAGTGCTTTTCGCGGATGATGTGGTCTTGTTGGCTCCTTCCAGCCAGGACCTCCAGCATGCCCTGGGGCGGTTTGCAGCCGAGTGTGAAGCAGCTGGGATGAGAATCAGCACCTCCAAGTCCGAGGCCATGGTTCTCGACCGGAAAAAGGTGGATGCTCCCTCCAGGTTGGGGGAGAGTTCCTGCCTCAAGTGGAGGAGTTTAAGTATCTTGGGGTCTTGTATACGAGTGAAAGGCAAAGCTCTCGATTTACCAGTCAATCTATGTTCCTATCCTCACCTATGGTCATGAACTTTGGGTCAGGACCAAAAGAATAAGATCCCGGATACAAGCGGCTGAAATGAGTTTCATCCGCAGGGTGGCGGGGCGCTCCCTTAGAGATAAGGTGAGGAGCTCTGTCACCCAGGAAGAGCTCGGAGTAGAGCCGCTACTCCTCCACATCGAGAGGAGCCAGCTGAGGTCGCTCGGGCATCTGTTTTGGATGCCCCCGGAACGCCTCCCGCCCCCGGAACGCCTCCCGCCCCCCGGAACGCCTCCCTGGCATGTCCTGCCGGGAGGAGACCCCGAGGAAGACCCAGGACACGCTGGAGTGACTATGTCACTCAGCTGGCCTGGGAATGCCTTGGGATCCTCCCAGAAGAGCTGGAGGAAGTGTCCGGGGAGAGGGATGTCTGGGTGTCCCTGCTCAGGCAGCTGCCCCCGCGACCCGGCCCCGGATAAGTGGACGAAAATGGATGGATGAATGGATGGAAAACATCTGGAGTTGGTTCCCTCGTGGGGGGACGACAGAGCTTACAGAGAACTTAGTAAGGACTTTGTGGATTGGTGCCAGCGGAACCACCTCCAGCTCAATGCCAGGAAGACCAGAGAGCTGGTGGTGGATTTCCACAGGCACAGACAACCCTGCACACGGGTGAACATCCTGGTAACGGACATTGAGATGGTGACATCTTACAAGTACCTGGGAGTTCATATGAACAATAAACTGGACTGGACTGATCACACTGCAGCTACATACAAGAAAGGTCAGAGCAGACTGTATCTGCTGAGGAAGCTCAGGTCCTTTGGAGTGCAGGGGGACCTCCTGACCTCTTTCTATGACTCTGTGGTGGCATCAGCCATTTTCTATGGAGTAGTCTGCTGGAGCAGCAGCATCTCAGCAGCAGACAAGGGAAGACTTGATAAACTTATCAAGAAGGCCTGCTCCATCCTAGGATAACCTCTTGCAAGTGGTGAGAGATGTGCTATTACTTTTGTACTATATCATGTTGATATGTACGTCTCTTGTATTTCTTACGTTTTTAATTATATTGTTTATTTTTGCAGTTGGTTTTGCCTTCTGAAATATTCTGTCGTTTGGCTGCTGGGACAAACAAATTTCTCTGCCTGCAGGACATAAAAAGATTTCTGATTCTGATTCTGATTCTGATCAGACAAACTTTGCCCAGGCAAAATGACACCTGTGGGTTCTCATGTGAACCGTTAAGGCACTGGTTTGATTAAAAGTCTTCCCACAGGTTTTGCAAGAATACGGCCTCTCACCTCTATGGTCACTTTTTGGTTCTGCTTCACTGTGGTCACTTTCCTCATAAGTTGGACTCAACATGACAGCATCCGTCTCCACCTTCAGTATAGGCTGCTCTCCCTCCCGACTGGTGCAGAGTTCCTCCTGTTCCAATTTAATCTCTGCAGTCTCTGGGTCCTCTTGGTCCACACTGGAGTTTCTCTCCTGATTACAGAGCTGCTGGTCAGCGGGAACCTCCTCCACCTTACAGACATGTCGCTGTGGGAGCACTGGAGAGACAGAGAACAAAAGACAGAATTAATAATATCTCTGGTTCCCCCCACTATCAAAAACATTAGCTTAGGTTGATTCTCCAGTCCATGTCCTTGACCGAGGCACTGGCTGACATCTGGAGTTGGTTCTCGGGCCTGACACACGCTGCCCACTGCTGCCTCAGGATGGGTTGAATGCAGAGTACCAACTTCACCTGGTTGTATATTGCATGATACGTGATCGAATAAATTCTAGGAAAATAAAAGCAGTCCTAAAACAGGCTGGTAAAAAAAAAAAAAAAAGGCCATTCTGAACACTCTGAGGCAAAATAAACTTGACACCAAGTGTTGGCAGTAAAAGGAAACTAAGGGGTTTAACCCATTGACTCCGATGCTGAATTGTAATTATACACTGGGTGATTAGGACACACCTTGTTATATGGACATTAGCACTCCTCATATTTGCTATTAATGTTAATGTAAAATGTTTGTTTTTTTCCCCCAATAGCTTCCATCTCATCTGATCCACTGACCCAAAATCAATGCCGAAATGTCTTCCTAACAGGTTGAATGAGACACACCTCTTTCTGTTGAGTTTTAGTGCTCCTCACATCTTTCGGAACGTTTTGTGTGTAAAATCCTCATTTTCTGAGCGGAGTTTCGCCGCGGTCTTCTATAGAACGAAGCCCAGCCGTGCAGCGGACACTCAGAACCTCCGGAGTCCCGGAGTGGAATGAACCAAAACGAGGGAAACACTCGTATGTTCGCTCCATGTAGTGAAACGTGGCTGCGATGCATATGTCCCCCTCTGTGGCCACTCCAGGCTCTGAACATTAGTGTTATTAAAATAGGTAACTTTTACTCACCTATGTGTAACTTTACTTGGGGTTTCCAGCAGATATCCAGCATGGCGCGCTGCCGATCGATCTCTTCCTCGTACTGGACGATAGTTGTTTTAAAGACTCTGAATATTTCTTCAGCAGCAGCAGTTAGTCGCTCGTTGACAAACTCTCTCAAACTCTCAACTGAACTCATTGTTCTTTAATTACTCATTCAATAATGAGCTGCGCTGTGACTCAGTACCGTCTTCACTTCATTCATTACACACAGCAGCTAATGCTGCTAGCTGCTACTGTTTACTTCCGCTTGGTGCCACGCTCTAAAGCTCCGACAGGGGAAGTGCGGAGGCTTTTAGTTCCGCTTCAGACTGAAGACATTTAATTCAGTACTTGTTTAAAACATATCTGATTACAGTTTTAAACTCAAAGAAAAATGACTAGGCCAACAAAAGTTCTCCAGTTTCTAAATAGACTCAAAAAGACTTTAAATTATTTTATCCATTTCTTACATGTTATTTAAATTCATTTAATTAACTGTATTTAACACCATTTTCATACTCTTTTTACACAGTGTGTTTACAAAGACGTGGTACTCTTTTCTAAACTGCTACTTTGACCTAACAGCTAACTATTTGGTTACATACATGGAAGCTACTGTAAAAACTACAAGTATTTAACATATAACTGTTTATATAAAAGCAGGAAACAAGGAGCGATAATAAGTGGGACACATGAGACCAATTCACTGTACTTTTTAATCATCATGTTAACAAATATGGGCAAATCAGCATGAAGATAGACATATTTTGATATTGTCTCAAGGGGAAATTGTTCACATTCAGTGTCAGTTCATCATTTCTCTTGTGTATATTGATCTTCTGAGGATTCTTCAAGTATGTCATTTAAAGTTAAAGTTTTGCAATTATGCTGTTACGCTCGGTCTAGGGAGCCGAGCACAACACATTGTAAGTTAAGAGGAAAAAAAATACACTTTATTACAATAATCCAACAAACAGAGAATACCAATATATACAGTGATAGGTGTGATATGTAAAAGTGATCAAGTGTGGTTTCAGGGTGAGCCCTGGCCTAAAATAACCGATCTAAACTCTGGAGCTCGAAACTTAACTCCTTATCTAATAAAAATACAGGAGAAAACAGAAGTAAAGAAAAAGGCAGCTCACTCCTACTGCTTCCCTAAGCACAAACCCACTTGCTCTGGTTTTACCCAGAGCACACGCACACTCACAAACACTCTTACACTCAGGCCAACAAACACACTCTAACTTATTCAAACACTAATTTGTCACAGTACACTTCCACAGTTCATCATCTAGGTATATGTCTTCGCAATAGCGAACCACATCGTCATCTGGCATCACCGGCTTTTGTAGGCCCCGCTTCCTGTATTGGCCCATCCCTCGTTGCCACGTCAGGGGTGCGGAGCCAATGAGGTGCAGGAGCCACACGATCTTGGGAGAGGACAGGAGTGTTCACCTCTGCTGAAAGATAACACACACACTACACAAAATGACGGCAGGAGCCGTAACATATGCATGAAACACTAGAACTGAACCACCTCCAACATATTTTACAAATACAAGGCTACTCGCCTGTACGTGTCATCAAATGTCTCGTCAAAGCAGACTGATCAGACCATGTTTCCTCAGGTCTTGGAAGGTTACGACTTCTCACCTGTGTGGATTCTCATGTGTTGATTCAATTGGCCTTGAGATTTGAAATATTTACCACATGTTTGGCAAGAATACGGTTTCTCACCTGTGTGGGTTCTCACGTGAACTGTTAAGTTTGTAAGGTGGCTGAAAGCTTTCCCACATGTTTTGCAACAATACAGTTTCTCATCTGTGTGGATTCTCATGTGAGCTGTTAAGTTTGGACGTTGACTGAAAGCTTTCCCACATGCTTTGCAAGAATATGGTTTCTCATCTGTGTGGGTTCTCATGTGAGGTGCTATGTGTGAACGTTGGCTGAAAGCTTTCCCACAAATTTCACAAGTAAAAGGTTTCTCACCTGTGTGGGTCATCATGTGGTTTGCTATGTGTGCATGTTGGCTGAAAGCTTTCCCACACGTTTTGCAAGTAAACAGTTTCTCACCTGTGTGGACGCTCATGTGACGCGTGAAGTTTGTACGGTGGCTGAAAGCTTTCCCACAAACTTCACAGGTAAAAGGCTTCTCACCTGTGTGAGTTCTCATGTGACGTGTTAAGTTTGTACGGTGGCTGAAAGCTTTCCCGCATGTTTTGCAAGAATATGGTTTCTCACCTCTGTGGGTTCTTAGGTGTGAATTCAATTGGGATTTAAACTTAAAAGTCTTTTCACATGTGTCACAGTTGAAAGACTTTTCACCTGGGTGAGTGTTATGTTGAATGTCTGATGAAGTAGAATTTTTATTTTTTCCGTGATGTCTTTCCTTTTTCTTCTGCTCTCCATCTCCAGCTGATCCTGAGTCTCCATGTTCTCCTCCTTTCTGGTCTCGGCTCTCAGCTCCATGAGAGTTGTTAGAGAGGAGCTGGTGGTCACTTGTTGGTTCTGCCTCACTCTGGTCACTTTCCTCATAAGCTGGAGTCAACATGACAGTATCCGTCTCCACCTTCAGTACAAGCTGCTCTCCCTCCTGACTGGTGCAGAGTTCCTCCTGTTCCTCTTTAATCTCTGGGTCCTCTTGGTCGAGACTGGAGTTCCTCTCCTGGTTACAGAGCTGCTGGTCAGCCAGAACCTCCTCCTCCTTACAGACATGTTGCTGTGGAAGCTCTGGAGGGACACAGAACAAAAGACAGAGAATTACTAATATCTCTGGTTTCCCCTCACCATCAAAAACATGTACATTAGGTTCATCAATCATTAGGTTGATTCTCCAGTCCGTGTCCTTGACCGAGGCACTGGCTGGCATCTGGAGTTGGTTCTCGGGCCTGACACACCCTGCCCACTGCTGCCTCAGGATGGTTTTCATGTGTGGCGGGCACACAGGACGACAGAGAGCAGTAAGAGGAAAAGCGGAGGGCTGGCTGTGTTTGGGACAGATGTTGTAACCCTGGGCACATCACTGTTAAAGAACAGGTGTGCAGTAAGGACATTGAACTTTTAGCTGTTAGCATGAGTTCACACAAGTGATTGTGTTCGCTGTATATTTCCCCCCCTCTGCTAATGCTGATGCAGCTTGTCACAAGCTCACTGCAGACACAGCACCCACAGGCCCTCTTCTTCTTCCTCTTCCTCATCTCTGGTGACTTCAATCATGCCTCTCTGTCCTCCACCCTGCCCACATTCACATAATATGTCACCTGCCACACCAGAGACAATAAAACACTGGACCTATTTTATGCCAACAGCAAGGAGGCATACAACTCATCCCCCCTCCCTCCCCTGGGAAGATTTGACCACAACCTGGTGCATCTCCTGCCTGTTTTCAAGCCCCGTGTTGACAGGCAACCAGTGGAAACCCGCACAGTTAAGACATGGACTGAGGAGTCTGAGGAGGCTCTGAGAAACTGCTTTGACTCAACTGTGTGGGAAGAACTGTGTTTCTCATGGGGAGGCCATCAACAGTTTAACAGGCTGAATAACGGACTATATAAACTTCTGTGTTGATAACACTGTACCCAACAGGAATGTATAGTGTTTTTCTAACAGCAAACCCTGGATTAATCCTGACATAAAGGCCCTTCTTAAGGAGAAAAAGAGGGCCTTCAGCTCAGGCGAGAAGGATCAGCTGAAGGCTGTGCAGACCACTGCATGAAACGACGGATTTTCGTCCCCGTAAGCGCCAGGAAATCTCCCTAATTTTCAGCAGTTAACGACAAGTTACAGCCTGTGAACGTCGTGTTCGTTTGTGCCACATATTGACGGCTTGAATTTCCTCACTCAGTATACTTGTAAACAAGAAAAATCACTTGTGATTGGTTGGCAGATCTGTCACAATTGGTTACCCTGGGTTATTATAAATGTAAACTCTGATTTTATGATATATATATATATATATATATATATATATAATATATATATATATATATATATATATATATATATATATATATATATATATATATATATATATATATATATACACACACACATACACACACTACGCTATTATGTTGTATATTCATGTCATTGTTATCCTATTGACTGCACTATTATTACCATCAAGGACATGAATGAATTTATTGAGCAAAGAAAAATTTGCCAGAACATGCTGTTTATTCAAAGTAAGAACTTTATTAGCACAAACACACAACTATGTACAAAGCGTAGGAGATCTGCCTACACAACAAATGGGAAGCTCATGAGAAGCCCAAAATCCTACAGCATCATGGCTGGCATTCTGTCTGAATTCGGTCCATTTTGCAGACGTCTGTGGTGCGTTGCCCTGTACTTGGGAATCGCCTCTAATCTCGACTGCAGCGTGGCACAGAGCTCGGTGAGCTCCCGGCTGCGAAAGGACGGAGGTCGCACAATCCATCCAGACACCCCGTCAACGATGCCGTCTTCCTCGTCAGACATCAGGTCTATGGTGGCGCTCTTCCAAAGGTCCATCTCATCCTCAGCTAGCACACTCTGTCTCGCTTCCAGCAGCTGTAAAAACAATCAAAGACAATCAGTACTGCGCAATGCACTGCGTATGGACACAACAAATGTATTAATGCACCTGACAAATAGTCACACTGACCAAAAATGGATCTCATCTAATAAGTCTTACCCTCTTTCTTCTCGATCGACTCCGAGCTGAACTCTTCACAGCTTCCGCCTGCGATGCAAGATCTGGTTGTTTGTACCTGAAGCTCCTGCGTACTGTCTCGTAATATGTCTTACAGGCAGCTGGAAAACAATTAAATGAGAGTGGTATGAATAAAAAAATGTAAATCACTGTAAAATCAAACAAGGAAGGAGAAAACTGTAAAAGTTACTTACACACAATGGCGTCATTATCAGCGTCATGTAAATCTGGACTTGCAGACAAAGCTCCGAGCAAATAGGAGGTCACAGCCTCATTATGAGGCGAAGTTAGTCTGTGAAAACAAAATGTACGGTTAACATCGGTATCTATTAATGTATCCATTTCCTTACACAGCAGAATGAAAGCATATTCTGTAAATCTTACCCTTGCTTTGGTTCGTAGCGCCTACAATTTGTCTCCGAGTTGTGAAGACGGCGTACTGCTTCCTGTAAATTACAAGACCAAAAACAATAATTTTTATAAAGCAACTTAGACTGGTTCGGCTCACTTGTTCTTTTACAAGGCTACTAGGCTACTTTTAGCTTGGCCTACTTAAAAAAAAGCTTTGCTTTTAGGCTACTTTGAGCTTAGCTAGCAGTCACTGAACATATTCTTACCGCAATCTTGGGATTGTGCACCCGTCTTCTCTTCTTCGAGTTGGTCTCTTCCACACAGTTTTTCGACTCCGAAGCAGCCAACCTATCCTCTATGGACAGCAACCTGGAGTTTACTACGGTGACCTGCTCATTCGCATCGGCAGCAAACGCAGTAAGCTGACGAGACAGCTCACTGATAGCTTTCAGCAGTTTCTTCTCGGCGGTCTGCGGACTGGCTGAAAGGGGTTGATCGCAAACACACAGGAAATGGGGGAAAAGGTCTGAGTACAGGAATAAAAACATGTCTGTTTATATGCTCATCTTGCAAGTACTATTGTATGAGTCATGCCCATGCTCCGCACATGATTGGACGCAGGCTAGAAGGCTCATCGGGCACCTATGAAGCTCTGTGATATAAACACGGTGTGACGTCAGTTGAAAGATCGAAGTCCCAAGACTGAAGAACAGATTTCGGCGCTTCTGTGAACATTGCAACACTGAACTCTGTCATATATTTTGACGACAGAAAGCGCCATTTCAAAAATGGAGTTTGGGAGAAAAAATCCAAAAGGGCTAGATCAGATAACGTACACAGCCTGCTGCTAGTCATGACCCAACAGGCGGGAGTTATATACTGTTGATGTGTAAAGACCTCAAAAACAACTTAACTAACTTAACTTATAACTTAATTAAATACAAATACAGCATTATAATGCATAACTGTATCTTCTGCACAGGTTGTTTTCCAGATGAAACAGCAGATCACCAAAGCATTTGTTTTTTTTGTTTTGTGTGTCAATTCATTTTTCGGTTGTAATACCCGGGGCTCTTTCACTAGAGAAGAGCTCATGAACATCAGGGGAATAACTCCAGCTGATCTCTTTCCCACTTTTCTTCTTTCTTCCGTGGAATTATTGGTGCAGGACGCACAGCGCATGCTGGCAAACCAGATATGGAGTGTGGAGCGGACTTACCCGGACTCCTTAGTTATTGTCTTTGGTGATTTTAAAAACGGAAACCTTAGTCACGAACTTCCTAAAAACATACAGTTCATTAAATGCCCGACCAGTGAGAGGAACATACTGGATCATTGTAACACTATCAGTCAGCAGAGCTTATCATGCTGTCCCCGCGCCGCACCGGGCCTCTCTGACCACGTCATGGTCCACCTGATTCCTTCATACAGGCAGAAATTAAAACTCTGTAAACCTGTTGCGAGGACATTAAAGCAGTGGTCCAATGAAGCTGCGGAGGATCTCCAGGCGTGTTTGGACTCTACAGACTGGGATGTTTTCAGGACTGCAACTGAAAGTCTGGATGAGGACAAAGAGGCTGTGACATCATACATCAGCTTCTGTGAGGACTGCTGTATGCCATCACGCACCAGGGTGAGTTTTAACAACAATAAACCCCGTTTCACAGCCAAACTCAGACCGCTACAGTTGCAGAAGGAGCGAGCATTTAGGAGTGGAGACAGGGACAAGTTTAAGGAGTCTAAGTACAAGTTTAGGAAGGCGGTGAGAGAAGCTAAACGACAGTACTCTGAGAAACTTCAACAACAGTTCTCAGCCAGGACTCTGGTTCTGTCTGGAAGGGGCTCAGACAGATAACCAACTACAAGCCCAAAACCCCCGACTCCATCAACGACTTGCGCTGGGAAATGAGCTGAATGGGTTCTACTGCTGCTTCGACAGACAAAGGAGCAGTTCTGACACCTTCCTCCGTGACACCCCTCAACAGCGCCACCTCACCCCTCCCCCCCAGCGCAGCAGGAGCCAGGGCCACTCCACAACTTCACACCAATGTGAATCCCTCCTCATCCACCACAGCGACGACTCTCTGCCTACAAGAGAGGGACGTCAACAGGCTCTTTAAGAGGCAGAACCCCCGCAAAGCAGCCAGACACCGTGCCAGGCACTGTGCTCACCAGCTGTCTCTGGTGTTCACGGACATCTTCAACACCTCATTGGAGACATGTCATGTGCCATCGTCCCTGTCCCTAACAAAGAACCCAGCCCCACCCGCCCCCATCATCCTGTGTGACTCCCCAGCTGACTCTGTGGTGTCCTTACGCTTCCTGTGTACCATCATCACCCAGAAACTGAAGTGGGAGCTGAACATCAGCTCCTTCACAAAGAAAGCCCAGCAGAGGATGTACTTCCTGCTGCAGCTGGGGAAGTTCAACCAACCAAAGACGATAATGGCGCACCTCATCCATCACCATCTGGTACGCTGCTGCCACGGCCAAGGACAAGGGCAGACTGCAGCGTATCATTCGTTCCGCTGAGAAGGTGATCGGCTGCAACCTGCCATCCCTCCAGGACTTGTACGTCTCCAGGACCCTGAGGCGTGCAGGCAAGATTGTGGCTGACTCCTCTCACCCTGGCCACAAACTCTTTGAACCACTCCTCTCTGGCAGGAGGCAACGGTCCATCAGGACCAAAACCTCTCATCACAAAAACAGTTTCTTCCCGTCTGCAGCTGGCCTCATTATCATTAACAATGCCCGGATCCCCCACTGACACTGACTCTTATACCCACCCAATACATATGCATTACATTAATGCACTCCCGTCTTCTGTACAGTTTTCCTATCTTTCTTATCTTGATTCATCTAGTTTTTTTTTTTAAAAAAGCCCTTTATTCTTGTGCGACTTGTATATTTTTGTGTGATTTATATATTCATCTTTTTATTTTTTGTGTGATTGTATATTTTAAGCACCATCGCAACAAGACAAATTCCTTGTTTGTGTAAAAACCTACGTGGCAATGAATCTCATTCTGATTCTGAGGGGTTACTCTCAGGGTACAGTTTAAATTTCCATTAGGTAACTATGAAAACAACTAAAATAAACAATTGAATTATAGTTTACAGTTGTGTCAAAAAGTACTGCATTCAAACATGTTACTATGCCAGTTTCCTGGCTTCATCCCCATCCTGACAGACATTTTTATGGAGAGCCAATAGAAGTTTGGAGCTTGCAGGGAACAGACACTTTGCATTACTGGGAGATGTGAGGTTAACAGATCCACTGTGCATGTAAGCAAGACCAAAGAAAAGATCACTGTAGTCATGCCACTATGCAGAGTGGTTGAGCTCTAGGAGACTGTGATGTTTGCATGGAATGCACATTTTACCTTTGTGGCAAAGCCTGATTAAAACCCCCCCTGCTACCCTGATTTGCATTTGTATAGCCTGCAGCATTTTCATTTACATGTTAATGCCTCCCCTTGAATTAGGGGGAGGGGGTCATGGGGGGGAAACTGCCAAGCAAGGCCCAACGCAATTTCCAACAATTCACGGAAGTTTTCGGTGTTGCCTGCAAATTGCCATGTGCAGTCGTAAACCTGAACTTCCACTACAATCTACGCAGCCGCTTACTGACGAAAATCCCACTTTTCATGCAGTGAAGATGGAGAACCAGCTGCAGCAGAGAAACGTCAGTGGAGTCTGGAAAAGCCTTAAAACCACCTCAGGCCAGAGGAAACCAGACTCCCAGGCTGCGGGGGATCAGACGTGGGTCAACGGCATGAACTTATTCTTCAATAGGTTTGACCAGTCACCCACCCCTCCACGGCCCAGTGATCTCTGCTGGCCTCCACCACCTCTTCCACCCCCGTTTACTGCCCTATTCTCACCTCTACCTCCCATTTCACAGCTTTCAAGTTGCAGACACTGCCCCCCTTACATTCTGCTATCTGCTATTGTCGGCCTCATCAGGGACGACAGAGCCTACAGAGAACCTATTAAGGACTTTGTGGACTGGTGCCAGTGGAACCACCTCCAGCTCAATGCTGGGAAGACCAAAGAGCTGGTGGTGTATTTCTGCATGAACAGACATCCCTGCACACAGGTGAACATCCTGGGAACTGACATTGAGATGGTGACATCTTACAAGTACCTGGGAGTTCACCTGAACTCCTGCCCTCTTTCTATGACTCTGTGGTGGCATCAACCATTTTCTAGTGTAGGAGTCCAACCTGCAGGTCACTATCTCAGCACTGGGCAGCTCCTTCAGCAACAGACTGATAAACCCCTAGCGTGTGAAGGAGAGGTATCGCAGGTCCTTCCTTCCTGCTGCTGTGAGACTGTACAACCAGCACTGTTCGCTACAGACGTTTAGAAGTTTTTGCGTCTAGTCATTTTTCTTAACACCCATATTTACTATTTATGTTTGTGAATAAAAATGTGCAGTTAATTTTGTACTATATCATGTTTAAATGTATATATGTCTATTGTATTTC
The DNA here is from genome assembly GCA_963678695.2 of Diplodus puntazzo. Lineage (NCBI taxonomy): Eukaryota > Metazoa > Chordata > Actinopteri > Spariformes > Sparidae > Diplodus > Diplodus puntazzo. The sequence continues at coordinate 27,004,592 of OZ023173.1, read as the reverse complement.
TTAGCTTTTTAATTATATTGTTTATTTTTGCTATTGGTTTTGTCTTTTGAAATATTCTGTAGTTTGGCTGCTGGGACAAAGAAATTTCCCCACCTGCTGGACATCAGACAAACTTTGCCCAGGCAAAATTATGGTTTCTCACCTGCGGCTTCTCATGTGAACTGTTAATGCACTGGTTTGATTAAAAGTCTTCCCACATGTTTTGAAAGAATACGGCCTCTCACCTGTGTGGACTCTCATGTGTTAATTGAGCACAACACCCGAAAAGCCTTTCCAAAAATTTCACGTTAGCTGAATGTTTTTCCACATGTGATGCAAGTAAACGGTTTCTCTCCTGTATGGACTATCACGTGGACTGTTAACTGACTACGAGTCCTTAAATCTTTCCAACATGTGTTGTAAGAATACAGCTTCTCAACTGTGTGGGTGTGAATTCAATTGGGACTTAAACTGAAAAGCTTTTCCACATGTGTCACATTTGAAAGAACTCTTACCTGGGTGAGTGTTATGTTGAATGTCTGATGAGGTAGAGTTTTTTGCATTATCACTTTGACTTTTGCTTCCGTGATGTCTTTTCTTTTTCTTCGGCTCTCCATCTCCAGCTGATCCTGAGTCTCCATGTTTTCCTCCTTTCTGGTCTCGGCTCTCAGCTACATGAGAGTTGTTAGAGAGGAGCTGGTGGTCACTTGTTGGTTCTGCCTCCCTGTGGTCACTTTCCTCATAAGCTGGAGTCAACATGACGGTATCCGTCTCCACCTTCACTACAAGCTGCTCTCCCTCCCGACTGGTGCAGAGTTCCTCCTGTTCCTCTTTAATCTCTGGAGGCTTCGGGTCCTCTTGGTCCAGACTGGAGTTTCTCTCCTGGTTACAGAGCTGCTGGTCAGCAAGAACCTCTTCCTCCTTACAGACATGTTGCTGTGGAAGCTCTGGAGGGACACAGAACAAAAGACAGAGAATTAATAATATAAACCCACACAGGGGAGATATATAGATATGGCTAACATCTGGAGTTGGTTCTCGGGCCTGACACACGCTGCCCACTGCTGCCCCAGGATGGGTTGAATGCAGAGTACCAACTTCACCTTGTTGTATATTGTATGAGACTTGATCAAATAAACACTGAGATAGTAAAAACAGTCCTACAACAGGCTGGCAACAAAAGCCATAGCCAATAAAACAAGTTGGGTAATTTGATAAAAACATCAAGTTAGATAATATTCAGTTCCATAAAACAAAACCAATAACACTTTGCAGTGAAGCCAGTTGATTTAAGAAATTAAATTTAAAACTCGACACAAAAATGAAAGGACACCCTGTGTTGGTAGTAAAAGGAAACACAGCGGTTTCACTGAGGAACCATCAAATTACTGTCTGACTCAAACAATAATGATTTAACCCAATTGACTCCAAACCGATGCCGATTTGTGTTAATACACAGTGATTAGGACACACTTTTTTATATTGACTTTAGTAGTCCTCATTTAATTTGTTAGTAGTGTTTTTTTATGTAAAATTTATTTTATTTTTTTCCAATAGCTTCCATCTCATCTGATCCACTGACTCCAAATCAATGCCGAAATGTCTTCCTAACAGGTTGAATGAGACACACCTCTTTCTGTTGAGTTTTAGGGCTTCTCACATGTTTCGGAACGTTTTGTGTGTAAAATCCTCATTTTCTGAGCGGAGTTTCGCCGCGGTCTTCTATAGAACGGAGCCCAGCCGTGCAGCGGACACTCAGAACCTCCGGAGTCCCGGAGTGGAATGAACCAAAACGAGGGAAACACTCGTATGTTCGCTCCATGTAGTGAAACGTGACTGCGATGCATATGTCCCCCTCTGTGGCCACTCCAGGCTCTGAACATTAGTGTTATTAAAATAACAAACTTTTACTCACCTATCCTGTGTAACTGTACTTGGGGTTTCCAGCAGATATCCAGCAGGACGCGCTGCCGATCGATCTCTTCCTCGTACTGGACGATAGTTGTTTTAAAAACTCTGAATATTTCTTCAGCAGCAGCAGTTAGTCGCTCGTTGACAAACTCTCTCAAACTCTCAACTGAACTCATTGTTCTTTAATTACCCGATCAATAATGAGCTGCGCTGTGACTCAGTACCGTCTTCTCTCACACACAGCCAGCTAATGCTGCTAACTGCACTGTTTACTTCCGCTGGGTGCCACGCTCTTAAGCTCCGACAGCGGAAGTGCGCAGGCTTTAGTTCCGCTTCAGACTGAAGACATTTAATTCAGAACTTCAAGATTCAAGATTCAAGAAGCCACATTTATCCTGAGGGAAAATGCTGCGCAACAGTTTAAATACAAAGGTGGGAAAGTAAAACAAGGTTAGAGTAAAAATAAGCTAACATAAAATAAAATAAGAGCTTAACTTAACATAAATCAAACAGTAACAAAATGTAACAGAAATTGCAGTAAAACGTAGGTATGTACAATATACAACAATACGCACAGTGCAGTTCAGCAGCTTAGATTGAAATAAAACAGTACAAGCTAAATAACTGATAAGGAGCGAATAGGTAAAGTGGTAAAAGTGGTAAAAGTGATAAACATTGTAGCATTTGTTAGCAGCATAAATTAACTAAGGTACAGTACAACTCCACTGTTCCTCTCGCGACTGGAGGAGCGTTGTTGTCCAGGATACTGTGCAGTTTACTCAGCATCCTCCTCTCAGACACCACCGAAGAGTCCAGCTGGACCCCCAGGACGGAGCCAGCCTTCCTGATGATCCTGCTGCCCTCAGCCTGCTGCCCCAGCACACAACAATGTTAACTGAACATACTTGTTTAAAACATTTCTGACTACAGTTTTCAACTTGAACAAAATGATTCGGCCAACAACATAGAGTTCTCAACGGGCCTGAAAATTACAACCCGACCCGACCCGGCCTGCGGGTTTTTAAGCCCGAGCCCGACGCGGCCAGACACACCAGCATGAATTGTCTGCCCGAACCCGGCCCGAACCCCCGCGCGCCTGCATTGTTTTCCTCATCCACTTGTTATCATGATCAGACAGACAGCAGACGGAAAATCAAATCAACATCAAATCATCATCTTTATTTAAAATTAAAAGATTTAACACAAACAACCGAAACACTCTAATTTTAAATAGCCTATATAAATAAAAATGCAGTAAATAAATATTAAATTAAATCTTCACACTTTTTATAAAAAAGGAAGCCCGAGGCCCGACCCGACCCGACCCGACCCGGCTCACTTGCGTATTATTTCGGCCCGAACCCGTTGAGAACTCTACAACAACAGTTCTCCAGTTGCTAAGCAGACTTAAGACTTTTAATTATTTTTTCCATTTCTTACATGTTATTTAAATTCATATAATTAACTATATTTAACACAATTTTCATACTCTTTTCACACAGTGTGTTAATAATAATATTAATAATAATTCATTTAATTTATATAGCGCTTTTCAAGGACCCAAAGTCGCTTACAAAGATACACAGATAGCAAACAAAGATAATACACAAGTAGCAGACAAAGATAACAAAAGACAGAGCAGGACAGGGAAACAAAAGCAATGGTGGGGCGAGGAGTAAATAATGCTGGTACAGACAAACAGACAGAGACATGTTCAACAATAGACAAGAGGTGGGGGGCTGATGAGTGAGGAGAGTGGAAGGAGAGTGTGGAGGAGCGGGTCGGGGGGAGAGGGTGGGAATGAATGTGGTTATGGGTGGGGGAGATCGTAGGCTTGTGAGAAGAGGTTGGTTTTTAGGCGGGATTTAAATATGGTAAGTGAGGGAGAGTCACGGATGGGTTGGGGGAGAGAGTTCCAAAGTCGGGGTGCAGTTCTGGAGAAGGTTCTGTGTCCAAAGGTTTTGAGTTTGCATGGTGGTATAGACAGAGTGAGAGAGGAGGAGGATCGGAGGGCTCGGGAGGGGCGGTGGGGGATAAGGAGGTCGGACAGGTAAGGTGGGGCCAGGTGGTGGACAGCTTTGAAGGTCAGGAGGAGTATTTTGAAGTCAATGCGTTGAAAGGGAGCCAGTGGAGGGTGTAGAGAACGGGGGTGATGTGTTCAGGGGACCGGGTGTGAGTGAGGAGGCGAGCAGCAGAGTTTACACTATGTTTGTGTACTCCTTGTATTAAGGTGTAGATCTACTCTGCTTAATTCCACAAGGAAAGGTGGTACTCTTTTCTAAACTGTTACTTTGAACTAACAGCTAACTTTTTGGTTACATAAATGAAAGCTATTGTAAAAACTAAGACTGTTTATATAAAAGCAGGACATGAGGAGCGATAATAAGTGGGACACATGAGACCGATTCACTCGACTTTTTAATCATCATGTTAACAAATATGGGGAAATCAGCATGAAGATAGACACATAAACATATTCTGATATCTTCTCAAGGGGAACTGAACAACCTCCAACACATTTTTCAAATACAAGGCTACTCGCATGTACATGTCATCAAACGTCTCGTCAAAGCAGACTGATCAGACCATCTTTCAGGTTTCAGGTTAAAATCCAAAGCACCTCTGCTTTCAGCGTCAGAGTTGAGCCGGAGTTGGTTTGAATGTCACTCGACTGTGAGACGGCAGAGGCAGCGCAGAGTTCAGGTCAAGCAGAATTGGATCAACTTGGACCGGGAAATGGTGACAAAAGGCGTACAGAAGTGTGTGATAGTTTGACTTTGCTGGAGACTTGTAGACGTTAACGGTTTTTCTGATTTTGTGCGTGACACCAAGTGTGCCCAAGTTGAGGGTCCTCTTGCAGAGCGTACACTGGGCTTCTTATTCATTATGAAGTACGAATGTAACCAACTGAATTCTGGTTGTTCAAGCCAACACTTGTTAATTTCACACTTTCCCATAGTTGTAGCAGATTCCACAGTCGAAGTCTTGCCAGAACTGGTGAAGTGTGCGATGATAAATTCCGACCAGGTTGCTGACAAAATGCCACTTACGTTCCTGGATACTTCAGAAAGAAGCACACACACAGAGCTGACTGTGAATCTCACCAACACATTTCCCCAAAACAAAACAAAAAAAGATGACAACAGAAGCGGTAAATAAGAATACATATTTAAGACCTAACTAAATGTAATTTAAGACTTATATGGAAAATATGGACGTATTCAAGACTTTTTAAGGCTTAAGATTGAGATTGTCAAACTTAAGCCTTTTTGGGACTTTTAAAGACCCTGCAGAAACCCTGTTATGGCTTCTCACTTGTGTGAGTTCTCATGTGATGTGTTAAGGAAGAACGAAAACTGAAATCTTTCCCACATGTTTTGCAAGAATATGGTTTCTCACCTGTGTGAGTTCTCATGTGATGTTTTAAAGAAGTACGAAACCTGAAATCTTTCCCACATGTTGTGCAAGTAAACGGCTTCTCACCTGTGTGGATTCTCATGTGTTGGTTTAATTCACTATGAGACTTGAAATCTTTCCCACATGTTTGGCAAGAATACGGTTTCTCACCTGTGTGGGTTCTCATGTGAACTGTTAAGATACTGTTAAGCCTAAAATTCTTCCCACATGCTTTGCAATTAAACGGCTTCTCACCTGTGTGGGTTCTCATGTGAACTGTTAAGTTTGTATATCGGCTGAAAGCTTTCCCACAGGTTTTGCAAGTAAACGGCTTCTCACCTGTGTGGGATCTCATGTGAGCTGTAACGTGAGCACTACGGCTGAAAGTCCTCCCACAAGTATTGCAGGAATGTGGCCCCTCACCTGTGTGGACTCTCATGTGATCTTTCAAACGGTTGGAAAATCGAAAATCTTTCCCACATATTTCGCAAGTAAACGGATTTTCACCTGTGTGGACTCTCATGTGCCTTTTCAAACTACATGAATCACTTAACGTTTTCCCACATGTTTGGCAAGAAAACGGCCTCTCATCTCCGTGAGTTCTCACATGAACTTTTAAGGTATTGCTTTCATCAAAAGTCTTCCCACATATTTGGCAAGAATAAGGTTTCTCACCTGGGTGGGTTTTTAGGTGTGAATTCAATTGGGACTTAAACTTAAAAGTCTTTCCACATGTGTCACATCTGAAAGACTTCTCACCTGGGTGAGTGTTATGTTGAATGTCTGATGAGGTAGAGTTTTTTGCATTATCACTTTGACTTTTGCTTCTGTGATTTTTTTTCTTTTCCTTCGGCTCTCCATCTCCAGCTGATCCTGAGTCTCCATGTTTTCCTCCTTTCTGGTCTCGGCTCTCAGCTACATGAGAGTTGTTAGAGAGGAGCTGGTGGTCACTTGTTGGTTCTGCTTCACTGTGGTCTCTTTCCTCATAAGCTGGAGTCAACATGAAGGTATCCGTCTCCACCTTCAGTACAAGCAGCTCTCCCTCCAGACTGGTGCAGACTTCCTCCTGTTCCTCTTTAATCTCTGGAGGCTCTGGGTCCTCTTGGTCCAGACTGGAGTTCCTCTCCTGGTTACAGAGCTGCTGGTCAGCCAGAACCTCCTCCTCCTTACAGACATGTTGCTGTGGAAGCTCTGGAGGGACAGAGAACAAAAGACAGGGAATTAATAATATAAACCCACACACGTAAGATATATAGATATGGCTAACATCTGGAGTTGGTTCTCGGGCCTGACACACGCTGCCCACTGCTGCCTAACAATGGGTTGAATGCAGAGTACCAACTTCACCTTGTTGTATATTGTATGATACGTGATCAAATAAATACATAAAAACAACATATTGCACTAACACAAGCTTTCCATTTGCATTTGTATTTGAACTCGCAAACAATTGACTTATTCATTTCTACACATATTTCTGGAAAGGCTGTTTACATACACCAGTGCCCCCTTGTGATGGAGTTGGATAACTACGTTGTTGAGCACATGTAACGGTGCCATTATTAGAAAATAGGCAACGCAAGAGAAACTCCACAAGAACAGAGTGGAAAGTGGACTGTATACACAATAACATGAAATCATAGAGATTTAATAAATGTTTCTAGGAAATCTTACATTGTATAAAAGGATGTTTACTGTAGAAATAGATATCAAGTGGCTGAACTCAAATCTTTGACTGGAAGAATAGTGTACAGTATTTTATGATCAAGCTAAATTTTAAGTAAAAGTAAACAAGTAACTTTTAAACATAATTGATGACTGAGTCTAGTTAGTGTTTACTTGATGCACATTCTAGAAACATACATTAATTATTAATATTAACTGTTACGACCAGGGCCGAGGGGAAACCCTGGTGCAACATGGAAATCCAAGCACCACCAGCAGCGAAGCGTTTATACATAGTTTTATTCAAAAACACATCTCTTGTACACAATCAAACATGCTGGCAGTCTGGGACAGCAGAGGAGATCCCACCCGGAACTGGGAGGGGCAAGCCCTTAAACTGCTGGCTTCCAGGCAGCAACCCAGTCAGCTCTCTGGGACAACCTGCAACCACTCAACCGCTTTTATCCGAGCCTCCAGACTGAGGCTCGGATTGAAGATGTGCAGGAGTACTCCACAGAGCTGGTCTGCACAGTCCTTCAGCAGTCTGGAGTTGATGCCATTAGGGCCAGTAGCCTTCCTTGCCTTGGTCCTCCTCAGCTCCCTCCTCACCTGATCAGCTGTTATGTAGAGGCTGGGGGTGTTGGTGGGACCATGGAGTGACTCATGTTGAGAGAGGTCGGGGGTGGGGTGTGTGGATTGATCAGGCAGGGAGTGGAGGGGGGTGGTGAGGTGTCGGGGGAGAGGCAGGGTGGTGGTGTGACAGCACAGAAAGGTCTGAGCTCTGGTGGGTGGGGGAGGGAGATGTTGCACAGTCAAATCTGTAAAAAAAAACAGGTTCAACGTGTTGGCCCAGTCCTGGTCTCCCGGTTCAGGGCCCCTCCCACTGTCCTTTGTGCAGCCGGAGATGGTTTTCAGGCCTCTCCAGATCTCTCTGGCGTTGTTCCCTGTGAGGCGCTTCTCCAGCTTCCTCCTGTAACTGTCTTTGCCTCTCCTTATACCCTTTTTCAGCGCTTTCTGCACCCTCCTCAGTTCCTCCTTGTCCCCGTTAAAATCCTCTTCTTCTTAAGCAGGGCTTTTAGCTCTGAGGTCACCCAGGGTTTAATGTTGGGGAAACACCGCACCTTCCTGGTAGGCACAGTGTTTTCCACGCAGAAATGAATGTAGTCTGTGATGCAGGTTGTCAGGCTGTCGATATCATCCCCGTGAGGTTCACACAACACAACTGCAGCTGCTAGCTGCAGTTGAATGCTAACCGCTAGCAGTTCAATGTCTCTGCAATCTCTCTAATTGTGATGTGCTCTATGATAATCATTCACTTTGATGACAAGGCGCATTTAGGGTTTTACACTGATCGTTAGCTGCCAGTGAACCTCTGGACAAGTGCTTTAATGAAGACAGGGTCGATGTTCCCCTTCTGAAGCTGGTTGAATAGCATGTCCACATTTGGCATGATCTTGTGGAACAATGCCAGGAAAAAACAGAAAGCCTCGTCTTCCAGCATCCTCACAAAGCCCCCAGCCTCTCTGACAGTTGGGGCATCAAAGTTCCCAGAATCTCTGGTGGTCTGGAAACACTTAAGGGGGTCATTCTTGTGCTCTCACACAGTGTTAACAGCGCGACTGTGGAAGTTCCACCGTGCTGGAGAGGCTCTGGGAAGTCTATGCGCAACCACTTGGCCAAGCACGATGGTTCCCTTTGGTGACCTGGAGAAGAAGGCAGAAAATCCTGCAAGATCGAAAAAAAGTGCAGATTCTGGGGATGTGTGATGTTGCCTGCTGCATGATGAGGTTCAGCTGATGCGCATAGCAGTGGACGTAGTGAGCATTTTTGTAGACATCCATTATCTTTCACTGCTTTCCACAGGTGGCTCGCCTCATCACATTGGCTCTGTCGTAAGCTTGGGTGACAGGTTTGGCCTTTTGTCCATTTGGGAGTACGGTGCCGAGCCTCTTTAGAAGCCCTGGAGCGATGGTGTCGGCAGTTACGTTCTGGATGTTAATGAACTCGAAAAACTGCTCTTGGATGTTACCGTTTACATCGATGTAGCGTAACACAAGCATCAGCTGGCAGTGGGGTGGAAATGTCAATCGTCTCGTCGGCTTGAATCGCGATAAAATCAGCGCTCTTTACTTCCTCCAGAATGTACTCCTTTAGCACTGAAAGCATGCAGTCCAACAGCTCGTTTTGTATCGTCTTTGACGTGCCTTTAAAAAACGGTAGCTGTCTTAAGGTGCTCCTCCAGCACACTGTCCAGAGAGGCAACAAAATCCACCAATCCCCTGAAATTGCCAGGGTTGTCCGAGGAGTCAGTCTCATCATGCTCACGCAACGGCAACTCAAAAGCCCCACAGAACTGAACAGAGTCCATTATTTTGGATAAAATGTGCCAGTTTTTATCCACCTCCTCGTTGTGTTTCCTCACAGCAATTCTGTGGCCGCCATCCATCTGCGTCCTAGCGCCCTCTATTGGCCAGTAGGGGTGGTGAAAGAAATCGCTAATCGATTAATCACGATTATAATATTGATGATTATGAATTGATTATTCAATTTTCAAAGATCGATTATTTAATTTTTTTTAAATTGTAATGCAAACTGGGGTCCTCCTCTTACTGGCTTCCGCTACATGGTCCACAGTCTGAGGCCAAGATATGTTATTCCATCCCGGAGCTTTTTCACGCTTAAAATGATTCCAAATCTTTACAAAAAGACAAAGCTTTCCATGCAAGAGTCCCTCAACTCTGCTCACAGGGTAGCAATAACCTGCGATGCCTGGACATCCAGAGCTACAGTCTCATACGTGACCCTTACAGCTCATTATGTCAGTAGTTAATGGAAGCTAATGTCCTACGTATTTCAGACTTCAAAGCTATGGATGATAGCCACACAAGCGCAAATATGTGTGAGTTTCTCAAAGCAATGGCAGACGAGTGGGGAATAGAGAAACACGACCTGGTTCTCGTCACCGACAATGCTTTTAACATGAGTCTGGCTGCTGAGCTTGGCAACTTTCTTTTAACAGTGAAAGAATACATTTAAAACAAAGCAAAAAATAATCATCTGGATATTACAGTTTCACTATACTATATTGAAGGTGCTGTGAGGTGTTAGTCAAAAGAGAAGTAAAATAATTCAGCAGCTGACTGATGTTAAATGGAAGATCAATAATCGTTAACAATTGAAAATCGAATTGAGAATCGTTGATAATCGAAAATCAATTTATATTCGAATCGAGACTTCAATAATTGGAATCAAATTGAATCGGGAAATTGGGCTGATTTATCACCCCTATTGGCCAGCTGCCCCAGGGTTACACTTAGGAACCATCAATAAAACTATCAACTTAAACAAAAACAATTATGACTTAACCCATTGACTCCAAACTGTTGCTGAATTGTATTAATACACTGGCTGATTAGGACACACCTTGTTATATGGACTTTAGTGCTCCTCACGTTTGTTATTAATGTTTTTAATGTAAAATGTAGAAGTAGCTTCCATCTCATCTGATCCACTGACTCCAAATCAATGCCGAAATGTCTTCCTAACAGGTTGAATGAGACACACCTCTTTCTGTTGAGTTTTAGTGCTCCTCACATGTTTCGGAACGTTTTGTGTGTAAAATCATCATTTTCTGAGCGGAGTTTCGCCGCGGTCTTCTATAGAACGGAGCCCAGCCGTGCAGCGGACACTCAGAACCTCCGGAGTCCCGGAGTGGAATGAACCAAAACGAGGGAAACACTCGTATGTTCGCTCCATGTAGTGAAACGTGGCTGCGATGCATATGTCCCCCTCTGTGGCCACTCCAGGCTCTGAACATTAGTGTTATTAAAATAACAAACTTTTACTCACCTATCCTGTGTAACTGTACTTGGGGTTTCCAGCAGATATCCAGCAGGACGCGCTGCCGATCGATCTCTTCCTCGTACTGGACGATAGTTGTTTTAAAAACTCTGAATATTTCTTCAGCAGCAGCAGTTAGTCGCTCGTTGACAAACTCTCTCAAACTCTCAACTGAACTCATTGTTCTTTAATTACTCGTTCAATAATGAGCTGCGCTGTGACTCAGTACCGTCTGCACTTCTTTCACTACACACAGCAGCTAATGCTGCTAACTGCTACTGTTCACTTCCGCTGGGTGTCACGCTCTAAAAGCTCCGACAGGGGAAGTGCGGAGGCTTTTAGTTCTGCTTCAGACTGAAGACATTTAATTCAGAACTTATTTAAAACATATCTGACTACAGTTTTGAACTTTAAGAAAATTATTGGGCCGACAAATGTTCTCCAGTTGCTAAGCAGACTCAAAAAGACCTTAAATTATTTTTTCCATTTCTTAGATGTTACTTAAGTGAATTTAATTAACTATATTTTGCACAATTTCCATACTATTTTCACACAGTGTGTTTACACTATGTCTGTGTACTCCTTGTATTAAGATGTAGATCTACTCTGTTAAATTCCACAAAGAAATGTGGGACTCTTTTCTAAACTGCTTTGAAGTAACAGCTAACTTTTTGGTTACATACATGGAAGCTACTGTAAAAACTACAAGTATTTCACATATAACTGTTTATATAAAAGCAGGACATAAGGAGCGATAATAAGTGGGACACATGAGACTGATTCACTTGACTTTTTAATCATCATGTTAACAAATATGATCAAATCAGCATGAAGATAAACACATAACACATTTTGACATCTTGAAATGAAATGAAATAAAGTTAAAGTTCTACAATTATGCATGAAACACTAGAATTGAACCACCTCCAACATATTTTGCAAATACAAGGCTACTCACCTGTACGTGTCATCAAATGTCTCTTCAAAGCAGAATGATCAGAACATCTTTCCTCAGGTCTTGCAAAGTTACAACTTCTCACCTGTGTGAGTTCTCATGTGCTGATTCAATTCACTATGACACCTGAAATCTTTCCCACATGTTTTGCATGAATATGGCCTCTCACCTGTGTGGATTCTCATGTGAACTGTTAAGTTTGTATGTTGGCTGAAAGCTTTCCCACAAGTCTTGCAAGTAAACGGCTTCTCACCTGTGTGGATTCTCTTGTGTTGATTCAATTCACCATGAGACTTGAAATCTTTCCCACATGTTTTGCATGAATATGGTTTCTCACCTGTGTGGGTTCTTAGGTGTGTATTCAGTTGGGACTTAATTTTAAAAGCCTTTCCACATGTGTCACAGTTGAAAGTCTTTTCACCTGGGTGAGTGTTATGTTGAATGTCTGATGAGGTAGAGTTTTTAGTTTTTCTGTGATGTCTTTCCTTTTTCTTCGGCTCTCCATCTCCAGCTGATCCTGAGTCTCCATGTTTTCCTCCTTTCTGGTCTCGGCTCTCAGCTACATGAGAGTTGTCAGAGAGGAGCTGGTGGTCACTTGTTGGTTCTGCTTCACTGTGGTCACTTTCCTCATAAGCTGGAGTCAACATGACGGTATCCGTCTCCACCGTCAGTACAAGCTGCTCTCCCTCCCGACTGGTGCAGAGTTCCTCCTGTTCCTCTTTAATCTCTGGAGGCTCTGGGTCCTCTTGGTCCAGACTGGAGTTCCTCTCCTGGTTATAGAGCTGCTGGTCAGCCAGAACCTCCTCCTCCTTACAGACATGTTGCTGTGGGAGCTCTGGAGGGACACAGAACAAAAGACAGAGAATTAATAATATCTCTGCTTTCCTCCGGGTTCTCTGGTTCCCCCTACCAAGAAAAACATGTACATTAGGTTAATTCTCCAATCAGTGTCCTTGACTGAGGCACTGGCTAACATCTGGAGTTGGTTCTCGGGCCTGACACACGCTGCCCACTGCTGCTTCATGATGGGTTGTGTAGGAGATACACTACGTAATAATAAATGTAATTAATCAACTAGCGATTAATAATACACTTGTAAATGGGGCACCACCTCCGTTGTTTCATCTATTTGACTAATCCAGAGCAAATCAATTAAATGCAACCGGTCAAGTTTAGCTTGAACAGTTCAAATCAATTCCAAATTAATTTATTCAATTTCAAAATCTATATTCAATCTCATATTCTTAAGCAGTGATTTCTTTACACAGATCCATCGTTTCTCCACAATAGAATTGAGTTGCACAGACAAGGACAAACGATTATATATGTTTATTATCTAAATGATTCAGGGCAAAATAAATGAACTGAAAATTTAGTCGAACAACAACAGATAACAGAAAATGTAGAGATGGTAATGAGTAAAGTAATAAGGTGATGTGATCCTGGGCAGATGGTGAAATGATGGGTCGGCTTTTAGATGTTACATATTACAGGAGTAACTGTTAATACAAACAAGACCCGAATCTCAATTCTCTTAAGTTCCTAAGATAGAAGTCAGAACTTAAGGCAGGAACACATTGGCCCAACCGCTGGACGTCTGAAGAGTTTGGGGAGATATGTTTGGTGTGTTCAGCCTCGTTGGAAGCTTTCGGAGCGCCGCGGATGTTGTCTGCTCCAATTCAACATGCGGAGTCTGAGGCGGTGGGCTGTCGGTCGTCTGAGCCATTGGATTCTCTGGTTGGTTGTGTGCCAGCTGTATGACCATTCTCATTGGTGGTGTGCTAGCGAATCAGCGCGATGTGTGGGAGGGGCGGAATACTGTGTGGGCTTTGTTTTTTGATGCACTCTGTTCCGTCATTGCCTGTTTTCATGTAGCGCCACCCACTTATTGCATCTCGTGCAAGCGCAGAACTGTGGAGCTGGCAGCGCGTTGAAGCGGGAGTCAGTCTGGGCAGTGTGTGGGGGCCTTTAGACACCAACTCATTCTGACTTGTGTGGATCCAGCTGTGTGGAGACGTTCAGCCTGCTTTGTCTGGGAGTCAGGAGTTTTGGTTTCCTTGAGTGTTCTGGGTTGGACTGCGGGCTCGCCGTGTCGGTCCAATAGCCAGAGGGAAGTCCGGTACTCTGTTGAGGAACTCTGCTGTCGGGCTGACAGCATTCACTTCTTAGACTATTATCAGTCTAAACTCCTGAAACTTAATTTGGACTAAATCATCGTTTTGATGTTGCGAGATTGTGTTTCACCTTTCCCACAATTTCACCATGGCTTACTAGTGGGTCTAATTGGACGAATATGACATGATTAAGTTCAATAATCATTCCAAAAAGAATTAAAACATGATTAAGGCATAAAGACTTGAATACACAATACACAGTAGGACCAAGGATTTATACATATTCCTTGAAGTTCTACTTTAATACTTGTTAATAAAACATGTTAGAGACATTTTACCGTTTACGGCTTCTGACCTGTGTGGATTCTCAGGTGTTGTTTCAATTCACCATGAGACCTGAAATACTTCCCAAATGTTTGTCAAGAATACGGTTTTTCACCTGTGTGGGTTCTCATGTGAACTGTTAAGTTACTGTTTTGTGTGAAAGTCTTCCCACATTTTTTGCAAGTAAAAGGCTTCTCACCTGTGTGGGTTCTCATGTGAACTCTTAAGTTAGTGAGTTGGCTGAAAGTCCTCCCACATATACTGCAAGAATACGGCTTCTCACCTGTGTGGATTCTCATGTGGTGATTCAATTCACCATGAGACTTGAAATCTTTCCCACATGTTTTGCAAGAATACGGCTTCTCACCTGTGTGGGTTCTCATGTGAGCTGCTAAGTTTACACGTTGGTTGAAATCTTTCCCACATGTTTTGCAAGAATATGGTTTCTCACCTGTGTGGGTTCTCATGTGAGCTGCTAACCCTGCACGTTGCCTGAAAGCTTTCCCACAAATTTCACAGGTAAAAGGCTTCTCACCTGTGTGGGTTCTCATGTGAGCTGTTAAGTTACTGTTTTTATTAAAATTATTCCCACATATTTTGCAAGCAAACACCTTTTCACCTGTGTGGCCTCTCATGTGGACTTTCAAACTGGATGAATCGCATAATGTTTTGCCACATGTTTGGCAAGAACAAGGTTTCTCACCTGTGTGGGTTCTCATGTGATCAGTTAATAGACGACGACTCCCAAAAGCCTTCGGACAAATTTCACAGGTAAAAGGCTTATCACCTGTGTGGGTTCTCATGTGAACCTTTAAGATACTGTTGAGCTTGAAAGCTTTCCCACATGTTTTGCAAGAACAATGTTTCTCACCTGTGTGGGTTCTTAGGTGTGAATTCAATTGGGAATTAAACTTAAAGGTCTTTCCACATGTGTCACAGTTGAAAGACTTTTCACCTGGGTGAGTGTTATGTTGAATGTGTGATGAGGTAGAGTTTTTATTTTTTCTGTGATGTCTTTTCTTTTTCTTCGGCTCTCCATCTCCAGCTGATCCTGAGTCTCCATGTTTTCCTCCTTTCTGGTCTCGGCTCTCAGCTACATGAGAGTTGTTAGAGAGGAGCTGGTGGTCACTTGTTGGTTCTGCTTCACTGTGGTCACTTTCCTCAGTTGCAGTCAACATGACGGTATCCGTCTCCACCTTCAGTACAAGCTGCTCTCCCTCCCGACTGGTGCAGAGTTCCTCCTGTTCCTCTTTAATCTCTGGAGGCTCTGGGTCCTCTTGGTCCAGACTGGAGTTCCTCTCCTGGTTACAGAGCTGCTGGTCAGCAAGAACCTCCTCCTCCTTACAGACATGTTGCTGTGGGAGCTCTAGAGGGACAGAGGACAAAAGACAGAGAGTTAATAGAATAGAATAGAATAGAATAGAATAGAATAGAATAGAATAGAATAGAATAGAATAGAATAGAATAACTTCATTTATCCCAGACCGGGAAAACATTTTTGACAGCAGCAGTGCGTCTGCAAGAATAAAAGTAAGAAAAAGGAAACACTCTGTACAAAACATAAACAGAAAGCAAGATATATGCAAAGTGCAAACTATACTATAAACAATAATAATATATACAACTGTACAGGAAATCAACAATTTCTCTGAATGTGCAATGACAGAAGCAAATGTACACATGAGTGTGCAATAATATCTCTGGTTTCCTCCAGGTTCTCTGGTTCCCCCACCATCAAAAACATGTCCATTAGGTTGATTCTCCAGTCTGTGTCCTTGACTGAGGCACTGGCTACCGTCTGGAGTTGGTTCTCCGCTGCTGCCTCAGGATGGGTTGAATGCAGAAAACCAACTTCAAGCAGTGTGCAAGCTGTACTATGCACCTGAACATGGATTCACGTATATTTTACATGATATCAGCAGAGAGGCAGCTCAAGAGGACCAGGCTGAGCAAGTCCTGAGGATCTGTGTCTGCCACAAAAGTGAAGAAGATGAAGGTGCATCCGACACTGATTGTTATTGAAGGGACTGAGGTACATGACAACTGTGGACGTGTTGCAAAGGCCTGTCTCCTGCTCATGGGCATCATTTATGCCATGAACTTGAGTTATCCCCAAAAAACAAAGTACACTTTTGAAGTTTTTCAAAAGCTTCTTGTGGAGCGTGATGTCCTTAAGCTGTCCTTATTGTTGTTTTGCCATGAAGACTTGTTGTAAAATGTTTGAATTGAAAAAAGATGTTTTCACTTCAGAAAAATAAATGGGTTGTTAAATTAAACAGTTGGCTCATTTTTTAAAAGTCATTATTTTAATAAACTAAAACATGAAGAATAAATGTAGGCGATTTCAACTGCAGAAAAATTATGGAAAATGTTACTTAAATATAGTTCATAATTAAAGTTAGATAAAGTATTTAAAAATTACCTTGAAAAGCCATTGGTTTTAGGTGAGATTTTTCAGTTTGAAGAGTTTAAGTAAAATTTACAAAGAATGAGAGTAAAATTCATTAACCATATTAATAATCATCAGCAAATTACCTGAGGTTTGCTAGTAAAAGAAACTTATATTTGCAAGTAAAGTTTACTTGATGATCGCCATTGTAGAATTTACTTACAATTTCTAAGTGCAAAGACTTTGCTAGGTTTTTCCAAGTAAATATCACCCCACATTTTTTTCCAATAGCTTCCATCTCATCTGATCCACTGACCCAAAATCAATGCCGAAATGTCTTCCTAACAGGTTGAATGACACACACCTCTTTCTGTTGAGTTTTAGTGCTCCTCACATGTTTCGGAACGTTTCGTGTGTAAAATCCTCATTTTCTGAGCGGAGTTTCGCCGCGGTCTTCTATAGAACGGAGCCCAGCCGTGCAGCGGACACTCAGAACCTCCGGAGTCCCGGAGTGGAATGAACCAAAACGAGGGAAACACTCGTATGTTCGCTCCGTGTAGTGAAACGTGGCTGCGATGCATATGTCCCCCTCTGTGGCCACTCCAGGCTCTGAACATTAGTGTTATTAAAATAACAAACTTTTACTCACCTATCCTGTGTAACTGTACTTGGGGTTTCCAGCAGATATCCAGCAGGACGCGCTGCCGATCGATCTCTTCCTCGTACTGGACGATAGTTGTTTTAAAAACTCTGAATATTTCTTCAGCAGCAGCAGTTAGTCGCTCGTTGACAAACTCTCTCAAACTCTCAACTGAACTCATTGTTCTTTAATTACTCGTTCAATAATGAGCTGCGCTGTGACTCAGTACCGTCTTCACTTCATTCATTACACACAGCAGCTAATGCTGCTAGCTGCTACTGTTTACTTCCGCTGGGTGCCACGCTCTAAAGCTCCGACAGGGGAAGTGCGGAGGCTTTTAGTTCCGCTTCAGACTGAAGACATTTAATTCAGAACTTATTTAAAACATATCTGACTACAGTTTTGAACTTAAAGAAAATTATTGGGCCGACAAATGTTCTCCAGTTGCTAAGCAGACTCAAAAAGACTTTAAATTATTTTTTCCATTTCTTAGATGTTGCTTACGTGAATTTAATTAACTATATTTTGCACAACTTTCATACTCTTTTCACACAGTGTGTTTACACTATGTCTGTGTACTCCTTGTATTAAGGTGTAGATCTACTCTGCTCAACTCCACAAAGAAATGTGGGACTCTTTTCTAAACTGCTACTTTGAACTAACAGCTAACTTTTTGGTTACATACATGGAAGCTATTGCAAAAACTACAAGTATTTAACATATAACTGTTTATATAAAAGCAGGACACGAGGAGCGATAATAAGTGGGACACATGAGACCGATTCACTCAACTTTTTAATCATCATGTTAACAAATATGGGCAAATCAGCATGAAGATAGACACATAAACACATTTTGACATCTTCTTGAGGGGAAATTGTACACATTCAGCATCAGCTCATCATTTCTCCTGTGTATATTGATCCTCTGAGGATTCTTCAAGTATGTCATTTAGAGTTAAAGTTCTGCAATTATGCATGAAACACTAGAACTGAACCACCTCCAACATATTTTGGAAATACAAGGCTACTCACCTGTACGTGTTATCAAATGTCTCTTCAAAGCAGAATGATCAGAACATCTTTCCCCAGGTCTTGCAAAGTTACAACTTCTCACCTGTGTGAGTTCTCATGTGATGTGTAAAGGCACCATGATGCTTGAAAGTCTTCCCACATGTTTGGCAAGAATATGGCCTCTCACCTGTGTGGGTTCTCTTGTGTTTATTCAATTCACCATGAGACTTGAAATCTTTCCCACATGTTTTGCATGAATATGGTTTCTCACCTGTGTGGATTCTCATGTGAACTGTTAAGTTTGCATGTTGGCTGAAAGCTTTCCCACATGTTTGGCAAGAATACGGTTTCTCACCTGTGTGGATTCTCATGTGAACTGTTAAGTTTGTATGTTGGCTGAAAGCTTTCCCACATGTTTTGCAAGTAAACGGCTTCACACCCGTGTGGATACTCATGTGACGTGTTAAGTGTGCAGGGTGGCTGAAAGCTTTCCCACATGTTTTGCATGAATATGGTTTCTCACCTGTGTGGGTTCTCATGTGACGCTTGAAGGAAGGCTGAACCCTGAAAGCTTTCCCACATGTTTTGCAAGTAAACGGCTTCTCACCTGTGTGGGTTCTCTTGTGTTGATTCAATTCACCATGAGACTTGAAATCTTTCCCACATGTTTGGCAAGAATATGGTTTCTCACCTGTGTGGATTCTCATGTGAACTGTTAAGTTTGCATGTTGGCTGAAATCTTTCCCACATGTTTTGCAAGTAAACGGCTTCACACCCGTGTGGATACTCATGTGACATGTTAAGTATGTAGGGCGGCTGAAAGCTTTCCCACATGTTTTGCATGAATATGGTTTCTCACCTGTGTGGGTTCTCATGTGACGTTTGAAGGAAGGCTGAACCTTGAAAGCTTTCCCACATGTTTTGCAAGTAAACGGCCTCTCACCTGTGTGGGTTCTCTTGTGTTGATTCAATTCACCATGAGACTTGAAATCTTTCCCACATGTTTTGCATGAATATGGTTTCTCACCTGTGTGGATTCTCATGTGAACTGTTAAGTTTTCATGTCGGCTGAAAGCTGTCCCACATGTTTTGCATGAATATGGTTTCTCACCTGTGTGGATTCTCATGTGAACTGTTAAGTTTTCATGTCGGCTGAAAGCTTTCCCACATGTTTTGCAAGAATACGGTTTCTCACCTGTGTGGGTTCTTAGGTGTGTATTCAATAGGGACTTAAACTTAAATGTCTTTCCACATGTGTCACAGTTGAAAGACTTTTCACCTGGGTGAGTGTTATGTTGAATGTCTGATGAGGTAGAGTTTTTATTTTTTCTGTGATGTCTTTTCTTTTTCTTCGGCTCTCCATCTCCAGCTGATCCTGAGTCTCCATGTTTTCCTCCTTTCTGGTCTCGGCTCTCAGCTACATGAGAGTTGTTAGAGAGGAGCTGGTGGTCACTTGTTGGTTCTGCTTCACTGTGGTCACTTTCCTCATAAGTTGGAGTCAACATGACGGCATCTGTCTGCACCTTCAGTACAAGCTGCTCTCCCTCCCGACTGGTGCAGAGTTCCTCCTGTTCCTCTTTAATCTCTGGAGGCTCTGGGTCCTCTTGGTCCAGACTGGAGTTCCTCTCCTGGTTACAGAGCTGCTGGTCAGCCAGAACCTCCTCCTTACAGACATGTTGCTGTGGGAGCTCTGGAGGGACACAGAACAACAATAGAGAATTAATAATATAAACCCATACACGCGATATATATCATATATCGTCGTCGCTGTCCAATGAAAACCATGTATCTCCAAAAAGTACTTTTCTTATAAACTAACATACAAAATAAACCTAAAACACTGTAATTTGACACATTTCGGACCATAAATGAAAATATATCTTTCCACAGTCATCAGTGAACCGTTTAATATTTTAAATGGACTTACGTGGATTGTTGTGAGTGAAAGTGGACACACGTGTTTTTTTATAATGGGTTCCAATTAGTTCCAAGTCCGGAGTCTCCTGGTTATGTTCAACTCGGCAACGTTAGTTAGCTTGTCCTACATGTTGCGACATTTTTGTCTTACTATTTTAGATTGAAATCAAAACATCCATTGGCTAATGGCCACTATAGTCCAGTGTAGTGTTTAAAACCATCTTAAACACTTATTAAAGTGACAGAATCAGACTGATGCACGTACGTGACAGCAGGTCAGCTGACATCAATAAGCCACAGCTCGTCTGACGATAAAGCTCTGTGATTTCATTTGCTCAAAACTTAACGTTATTTATATAAAGCTTTCCTTCTGGACTCCGAGCATAATTTCTCTATTTCTCCAAAACACTACATTGTACAAGTTACTACAAAAACTTACCTTTTGGCCAAAACACATGCGTAGGCTATTAAGATGCGTTGATAAAAGAAACTGCAATGTTTGCCTCCTGAAGTTACTGGTAGTTTTCTACCCTGGTCCTGGGGACCCACTGCCCTGCATGTTTTAGATGTTTCCCTGCACCAACACACTTGATTCAAATGAATGGATCGTTATCAGGCTTCTGCAGAGCTTGATGATGAGCTGATCATCTGAATCAGGTAAACATCGAACACATGCAGGGCAGTGGGTCCCCAGGACCAGGATTAAGAAACACTGTTCAACAGCACATCTTCTGATGCTATCCAAGCTAAACGATAAGCTATTGCATGTTTTAAAAATCATGTTAATCATTTAACAATCTTTACATTGTGAATAATGTTAGCAGACACTGATGACCAAATACAGTAAAATCAATTTAATCAACATTCAATAAATTCAAAATGTAAAGACATAACAAAAATCGGAACTATTACTACAATGAAATTATGGCCGCAAACTGGAAAAACTAACAATTATATATCAATTATAACACTTTTTACTCTTATGAAAAAATATCATTTAAAATCAGTAAAGCCATCACAAAATCATGTTAAAATACAATTACACTTAACCACCAATAACCTCAAACAAACTGTAACCAATTGGGCCTGTGTACATTTGTGTGTGTGCATGAGTGCCGGATTCCAGCTGGTGATGGACATCACTCATGGTCGAGTCCATCATAGAAGCCGTGGAATTCCTTGGGCAACACCTCCTTCCTTTGTTGGCAGAGAGACCAGCTTCACCCTCATGCCACAAGTAATTGGTTGCATCATGTGATGTCATGTCAAAGATGGCGAAGTTATGGACACTGAGCTTAGTCTTATAATAGAGGGCGGAGGCTTGCAGCTTGGGGCAGAGCAGGAGCCCCTCTAGATCCATGCTTGTCACCATGGTCTTCTCACCTGCCTCTTCTTTGTCCTTTTGTTTCATAGCTCATGCAGTGTCTTTTTTAATGCAGTGCTCCTCCCATGTGGCAGCTTCGATGTTCCCAGCCTTGAATGCACAGCAGGTATCGCACTGGTCTTTCTTTGGGTGAAAAAGTGACAGATTTAAGTCATTAAAAACGTTGGAAAAGACTTGCCTTGAAAGAGGCTGGATGCCACGTTCTGCACTAGAGCGCTTGTACTCTGTGTGGAGCTGACTGATGGACTTGAAAACAGGCTCTAGGTACGTCTTAGATGAAGAGGACCTACAGTAGTGAGATGGAACTTTTGGAAGGTCCAGAAGGAAGGTCTTCAGGAAGTCTTGCTCTTCTGTCCTCAACCTCACTCTCTCAGTCTTTTCGGGACTTTCCCTTCTTCTTCCTATCCACTTCAAAAAAGACCACTGCTTTATGCCGAGGATTGACAGGAACATGCGTTGGCACACTCGCAGTTTTCTACCATCCACGACAAGGTGACAAAAAATGGATGCTGACCTCCTGGATTCCTCTGCTTCTGTCCGCCGCCGCTTTACACCGCACATCTCTACTGAAGACTTAACAAATATTTTCCTCTCTTTCCAGTCTAATTTCCCCCAGAAGTGCTTAAAGATCTTCTCCCTCTTGGATTCCTCGACTTCTCTGCAGTGCAGTTTAGTGGACTTTTGACAGGCTGCAGACTGGCATGGCTTCCCCATTTGTTTTTCTTCCTCCCCTGATAGGATTGGCCCCTCATTCTCCTTCTTTTATGGATGTTCACCCTCCAGGTCTCTGGATTTGCCCTCTTCCTCGGCCTTCCCAGATGAGCCTCATCAGCTGAGGAGTCCTCTTCAATTCCTTCTCCTGATTCCAAGAAAAACAGACAGTAAATATTTTGTAAATAGACATTATTCTGTGTGTGTGTGTGCCTCAGAGTGTGTCTATGTTATTTAGTGCTGTTTTACTTCTTACTCCATTATGATCTGTGAAGCCCTTTGAGTTGCATTTTTTTGGATGAAAGTTTCTCCGGTGTTTCTCAGTCCTGGTCCTGGGGACCCACTGTCCTGCATGTTTTAGACGTTTCCCTGCTCCAACACACTTGATTCAAATGAATGGGTCGTTATCAGGCTTCTGTAGAGCTTGATGATGAGCTGATCATCTGAATCAGATGTGTTGAATCAGGAAAACGTCTAAAACATGCAGGGCAGTGGATCCCCAGGACCAATAATGAGAAACACTGTACAGAAATAAAAATAATGTTATTAATAATAATAATAATAATAATGATAATAATAATAATAATAATAATAACAATAATAATAATAATGATAATACCTTCATTTCCAGATTCACCAGGGACAAAATCATGATCAGAAGAATTAACCTGGTCACATTCAAGTTCATCTTGAAAAGAAACAGGAACACATTTAATACACACTGAACGCAATGTTGACATAATTCAATGTTCAATAGTAGTTTGCATCCTTTGCTATGGCTAACTTAATCCTAGTTTTCCACAAACCTTCTTCCTCACTGCCGTCTACCACCGCCCCCGTCTCTGCCTCAAGTTCCCTATCATACTTTACATTGACCAACGCACAAAGCTCCTCTAAAGAAAAAGACATGTCTATCCTGAAAGAGAGAAAACAGAATGCACAGTGCTCGGGCATCAATCAAAACATTTCGATACCGTTACCAATACTGATACCTTCACTTCGATACCGCTTCCTGAATGATACTTTTTTCGATACCAATTTTATAATATCAATTCCAACAAAAAGAAAATTACATAACACATTACAGTACAAATCTTGAGTTTTACTTTTCAGCTTTGGTATTTTTCCACTCCGAGCAGTTTTCTTACAGAAAAAATAAACAACGAATAATTTCCAGTGCAAAAGAAAACTTGCAAACAAGTGACAAGTCAATTTTTAATGCTTCACTTCGCAGTTTTTCTTCAGAAAAACAACATGTCTGCTTTCTCAGGACACTGCTCCTGGCTGATGGTGTCGACTGTGAGGAGAAGATAAACACAACAGTCAACGTTAGGTGAGCTATTTAACCAGCTGACCCTGATTAGCACATCTTTACAAGTTAAGATTTATCGGTTACTGTCAATCTCTAGTTAGCTTTTGATTAACTAGCTACATAGCCATAAAAATAAAGCTACATACTAATATCTTAAGTTAGCGTTACACACTGGATTCTGGTGATGGAGATTTTGAATCGGGCCGCTCTGTGACGTGCACAGGCGGACTTAAATGCCGAGAGGAGGATGGCTGCGGTCGCTCTTCCTGCAGTCAAACACGGAGCAACTTTCTGCTCTTAAATTGATTCCGTGCACGGTCACGTGCTTCATCAAATTAGTCGTGTTGCCGGCCTTAGCAACGGCGACTTTTCATCAATTTTGCTAAAATGGAGCCATGCTTTTGACCTCGGTGGCATTTTTTAACCAGTTTGATGACACACACAACTACAGTTCACAACACTGATACACGTGAACTCCGTCTGTGGCCGTAACCAAAAAAACGCCTCTGGTAACCACGTACGTATTTTTCCTGCATGCCGCAATCACGTGTCACGTGACAGCCAATCATCGGCAGCATGATCAAATCTTGATCACGTGATTAACCTCTGGGGACCGAAACTTGGCACCGAAAGACGAAGTTTAAAGTCTGCCAGATATCCGTGGTATAAAAAGTTTAAGGACATGGTAAATAGTCCAGTGTATGGCGTTAACTTAGCTTAGGTTGACGGTGGAAAACCCCATGCTTGATTTTAAGCAAATATCTGTCTAATCACAATACAGATCAAGGCACCACTTATTAGCAAGCTAGTTAGCATGCTATCAAGAGCTACGCCCTAGCCATTAGCATTGAGTTGTAAAGAATTTGCAATATAAAGTAATCCATACAGATGTCCACGTGAATGAATGTTAACTAACGTTAGTACAAACTTGAATACAGTCATCAAACAAGAGGCTTATGGTGATACTTTACCTTGACCGCACGGAGAAAGTGACAAGTGGCGACGAGCTGATGTCCTGATGAACTGAAATGAAACACCTAATAAAACCTCTTCTTATTGGTCATTTAGATGTTGAACACTAACAGGAGACAGAGGAGAATGGGCGCATTCCATATATTATAAGAAGTCAAAATCCTCTAAATTGGAGATACGCGGGTTTCATCGGACATCGGCGATATGGCTAACATCCGGAGTTGGTTCTCGGGGGACGACAGAGCCTACAGAGAACTTATTAAGGACTTTGTGGACTGGTGCCAGCGGAACCACCTCCAGCTCAATGCCAGGAAGACCAGAGAGCTGGTGGTGGATTTCTGCAGGCACAAACAACCCTGCACACAGGCGAACATCCAGTGAATGGACATTAAGATGGTGACATCTTACAGTACCTGGGAGTTCACCTGAACAATAAACTGGACTAGACTGATCACACTGCAGCCACATACAAGAAAGGTCAGAGCAGACTGTATCTGCTGAGGAAGCTCAGGTCCTTTGGAGTGCAGGGGGACCTCCTGACCTCTTTCTATGACTCTGTGGTGGCATCAACCATTTTCTATGGAGTAGTCTGCTGGAGCAGCAGCATCTCAGCAGCAGACAGGAGGAGACTTGATAACCTTAAACTAACCCTAAACCCCAAGTGTGTGAAGGAGAGGTATCGCAGGTCCTTCCTGCTGCTGTGAGACTTTACAACCAGCACTGTTCGCTACAGACGTTTAGAAGTTTTTGCACTATCTGGTCATTTTTCTTAACACCCATATTTATCATTTATATTTGTGAATAAAAATGTGCAGTTAATTTTGTACTATATCATGTTTAAATGTATATACGTCTATTGTATTTCTTACCTTTTTAATTATATTGTTGAATTTAATGCTTGCAATGTTGGCTGAATATTATTCCACATGCGTAGCAAAGAAACGGCTTCTCATCTCTGTGGGTTCTCATGTGGGAATTCAATTGGGACTTAAATTTAAAAGCCTTTTCACATGTGTCACATTTGAAAGAATTCTCACCTGGGTGAGTGTTATGTTGAATGTCTGATGAGGTAGAGTTTTTAGTTTTTCTGACATGTCTTTTCTTTTTCTTCGGCTCTCCATCTCCAGCTGATCCTGAGTCTCCATGTTTTCCTCCTTTCTGGTCTCGGCTCTCAGCTACATGAGAGTTGTTAGAGAGGAGCTGGTGGTCACTTGTTGGTTCTGCTTCACTGTGGTCTCTTTCCTCATAAGTTCGAGTCAACATGACGGTATCCGTCTCCACCGTCAGTACAAGCTGCTCTCCCTCCCGACTGGTCCAGAGTTCCTCGTGTTCCTCTTTAATCTCTGGAGGCTTTGGGTCCTCTTGGTCCAGACTGGAGTTCCTCTCCTCCATACAGACATGTTGCTGTGGGAGCTCTGGAGGGACACAGAAATAAAGACACAGAATTAATAATATCTCTGGTTTCCTCCACCATCAAAAACATGTACATCTGTGAA
>OZ023173.1:26914949-26978474 GCA_963678695.2 Diplodus puntazzo | reverse complement strand
CTGCTTGCTCTCGCTTCTGCTTGCTTTCTTTTCCACTGTTATTCTTTTTCTTCACTGAGAGATTACAGGCAACGACTCCTGGATATTTACAAACCACTGGGACAACAACTGCTGCTGCCTTATTTCGCTTTTCTTTTGTTTTTGTTTTTTCCCCGAACTCAGTACTTTCAGAACGAGGCCTACGAAGTAGCACAAGCCAATTAGCAGCTAAAGCTAACTAGCACCAAAATGCCTCTTGTTAACCTGAACCTTCAGAACATCCTTCAGAAAATTGCTGAGCTGGAAACCAAGATCCACCAGATAGAAGTAAATGTGGAATTGAATGGACTATCTGGGAACGAAACGACTCTCCCATGGAACCAAAACAGCAGACAAGAGCCTGCTAACACACGGCTAACTAGCCCCGACAATGACTCAACAAAACAGGAGTTCTGGGGACTGGATAAAAAGCCCAGGAACATTCTTCCCTGCTGGAATACTCTTGGAGCAAAGCCTAAAGATAAATCATTTTTGGGAGAACGAGTAACAGGCAGAGCCCAGCGTCCTGAGATCTGTGATGCAACTGGTTGGCCTGCACTGTCCTCTGAAAAGAGTGCCTCCTCAACGCCCGTCCCAAAGAGGAAACAACCGTGGACAACAGTGAAAACAAAAAGTAAGAGCAAACCTACCCAAATAACAAAAGTACAACTGGAGAACAGATTTGCTCCACTTTATGAAGACCGTGCAAGATCTCCGTCAATGAACAAGGAGAGATATGAGACCAAATCCACATGTAAAAGACCACAGAAAGAGCCAATGACTGGACCACAAACACTGATTGTGGGTGATGTTGCTGTGAAGGAGGTAAACAGATTTTGCAGCAAGAAGAACACCAAAGTACTCTGTTTTACCAACGATATGGTCTCTGACATCTCAGAAAAAATTCTGGACATTGTTGCTGAACATCCAACAGCGAAATCTCTCATCTTACACACAGGGGCCTGTGATGTTGTGAAACAACAATCTGAGGTATTGAAACAAGACTTCAATGATCTGTTGAACAAAGTCAGATCTCTCGATACTGTGGTGTTCGTCAGTGGCCCTCTACCAACTGTCCGCAGAGGTGATGAGAGATTCAGCAGGTTGTTGATGTTGAACAGATGGCTCAAAGCTACATGTGCCGCTCAATCTGTGAACTTTATTGACAATTTTAACATTTTCTGGGAACGCAGACACCTCTTTAAGGCAGATGGATTCTGCCTTAACAAGTCAGGAGTAAGGTTGTTAACCTCCAACATATTCTACTCAGTGCACCACACACCAGTTCCTCCCTTCAAGGACAGCAGGCAAGACAAACCAAAACAACTGATAAGACAGCCCTTGGAAGAAGAAATACTTGTGCCTGAGATAAGCTTCGAACAGACAAGTCAACTGTGCCAGGAGGAGGAGTCCTTGCTGCCATCTTCGCCCCCCAAGGAGGAGCCCCCCCAGTCGCAACAAGAGGGAACATCCACTCTCCACCAACCCCAACCAACTCTCTGCCCTCTCCAACCAGCCTCAGCCTCTCCCCCTCTTCCCCCCTCCTGGATTTCACGGATGAGATGAAAAAGCTGGTCAATGTTGGACTCAGACTCACACCCCGTCCAAATCTGCCACGCTTGAAACCACCATCGCCAAAACGTCATCGTGCCCCTCCACCTCCTCTGAATCATCCTCGGTCTGAAAACAGCAAAGCACATCCTGTCCATGCTGACAGCACAATTAACGCTTGCTGATATGTGCCGGGTCCGGGCTACGAAGTTGATATCACTACTGTTTTCCCCCCAGAAAAGCCAGGGCCCCTTGGAGTTCAGGCAGCCTCCTCAATTCCCGTGCTTACAGGTAATAGAAAAATTGTGAATTCCTTGAGAAACAGGAAATGCGGGACTAAATGTGCCAATCCATTCAATTTAGCTCCCATTCCTCGTCAGCCACTAACTGTCGCAAAAAATTGCACAGTTGGTTTTGATACTGTAACTGTAGCTCTATTAAACATCAGATCTCTGGCAGGAAAATCTTTTTTAATACATGATTTTATCATCAAACACAATCTTACTTTTATGTTTTTAACTGAAACTTGGTTAGACCAGGATAACAGTGCAGCTGTTCACATTGAATCAAGTCCTCCAAATTTCTCTTTCATAAGTGAAACTAGAATGCATAAAAAAGGAGGAGGTGTTAGTATTCTGTTTAATGAGTTACTCAAATGCAAGCAGATGTTTTTTGGAAGTTTTACTTCTTTTGAATATGTTGCTCTTCAGGCAAACTCATCGTCTCGAGCGATATTTCTAAACATCTACAGGCCACCTAAATACTGTACGTATTTCTTTGATGACCTTGTTGAGTTACTGTCTCTTATCTGCACTGACTTTGACTGTGTGTTAATTGTTGGTGACTTTAACATCCATGTCGACAAGCCTGAAGACAGATGGACTAAAGAACTGTGCTGTGTCCTTGATAACTTTGGACTCACTCAGCATGTGACACAGCCCACACACAACAGGGGCCACATCCTGGACTTAGTTATCTCAAAGGGTCTGAACATTTCTAAGGTTCTGGTATCTGATGTCGCTCTCTCTGACCATTACTGTGTTTTCTTTGAGAGTGATATATCTGTGTACACACATGTTCAAACTGAGGTTGTCTCAAAGCGATACATCACTGAAAACACTGGTGACATATTCATTGAGGCTTTCTCTTCCACACCACCCCTCTCTAGATTCTCTGTCAATGACCTTGTACATCATTTCAATTCCAAAATTACAAATGTCATGAATGCCATTGCACCCACTAAAGTGAAGGTGGTATCTGGTAAGAAAAAATCTCCTTGGAGAAATGCCACGCTAGTCAAGATGGAAAAAAGGGAATGTCGAAAAGCTGAGCGCAGGTGGCGAAAAACAAATCTCCAGGTTCACTTTGACATTTATAAAGAGAGACTTCACATTTTTAATTTAGAATTAAAAAAGTCAAGGCAGTCCTTCTTCTCAGACATCATCACCAAGAACAAAAATAATGCTCGTGCCTTGTTTGCTACTGTCGACAGACTAACAAACCCTCCTGTGCCAGTAGCCTCTGAACATCTGTCTACCAGGGCCTGTAATGAATTTGCATTATTCTTCACTGCCAAAATTCAGAACATTAGACAAGCAGTCAGTGCCACTCTACCAGGTACTGGAGGTGTGTTGTCGTTTTGTCCACCTAAACCCAACTCTAATACCCTGACACAATTTGAGCCAATCAATGACAAGAACCTGCAAGACATTATACAGCATTTGAAATCTTCCTCCTGCAGCCTGGATATTTTACCAGCAGGGTTCTTCAAAAAAGTTTCAGACTGCATGATTCCAGATCTGTTACAGATTGTTAACACGTCTCTTCTCTCAGGTGTCTTCCCCCAAGCCATTAAGACTGCAGTCATTAAACCACTCCTGAAGAAGAGAACTCTAGACACATCAGTAATGAATAACTATAGGCCCATTTCAAACCTCCCCATTTTAAGTAAAATAATTGAAAAAGCTGTCTTTCAACAGCTGAACAATTACTTAATAATAAATGGCTGTTTTGATGTTTTCCAATCAGGATTTCGACCACATCACAGCACTGAGACGGCTCTTGTTAAGGTCCTGAACGACATTCATTCAAACACAGACAGCGGAAAAATCTCAGTCTTAGTATTACTGGATCTCAGTGCTGCGTTTGACACAGTCGACCATAATATACTACTGGACCGACTGGAAAACTGGGTTGGACTCTCTGGTACAACACTAAAGTGGTTTAAATCTTATCTAAATGAGAGAGATTACTTTGTGTCTATTGGTGATTACACATCTGAACGGATGAAAATGACAAGCGGAGTACCCCAGGGCTCCATTCTGGGGCCTCTACTATTCAACATTTACATGCTCCCTCTAGCTCAGATAATGGAAAACAATGACATTTGCTACCATAGTTATGCAGATGACACACAAATTTATATAACCATATCACCAGGGGACTATAATCCCATACATACCCTGAGTAGATGCATTGAGGAAATCAATGATTGGATGTGTCAGAGTTTTCTTCAGTTAAACAAAGATAAGACTGAAATAATTGTTTTTGGATCCAAGGAAGAACGACTAAAAGTCTCTGCTCAGCTACAGTCTGTAATGTTGAAAACTACAGACCAAGCCAGAAACCTCGGTGTAATTATGGACTCAGACATGAACTTCAACAGCCATATTAAGACAGTTACAAAGTCAGCCTACTATCACCTTAAGAATATATCCAGGATAAGAGGACTTATGTCTCAGCAGGATTTGGAGAAACTTGTTCACGCATTTATCTTCAGCAGACTCGACTACTGTAATGGTGTCCTTACAGGACTCCCTAAAAACTCCATCAGACAGTTGCAGCTGATTCAGAACGCTGCTGCTCGAGTCCTAACAAGAACCAAAAAAGTAGATCACATCACTCCAGTTCTTAGATCTTTACACTGGCTTCCTGTCTATCAAAGAATAGATTTCAAAGTCCTGTTGTTGGTTTATAAAGCATTGAATGGTTTTGGACCAAAATACATTTCTGATCTGCTGCCACGTTATGAACCATCCAGACCTCTGAGATCGTCAGGCACTGGTCTGCTTTCAGTCCCCAGAGTCAGAAGTAAACATGGAGAAGCAGCTTTCAGTTACTATGCGCCACATATTTGGAACAAACTCCCTGAAAATTGCAGGTCTGCTCCAACACTCACCTCTTTTAAATCAAGACTTAAAACATTTCTTTTTGCCACTGCTTTTAGCTGAAGCAATTCAAGTCTTCGAACTGCATTATGACTCTGACTCTACAGTCTTGTTTCTTTTAAAGCTTTTCTATTTTAGTCTACTTTCTTTTTGATGTTTGTTTTTTCTTAATGTTTTTACTGGTCTTAAAATGCAATTCTTAATGTTTTTTAATGCAATTTTTAATGTCTTTTAAATAACATTTTTATGTCTTTTAATGTAATTTGTGTGTGCCTGTAAAGCACTTTGAGTTGCCTTGTGTCTGAATTGTGCTATACAAATAAACTTGCCTTGCCTTGCCTTACATTAGGTTGATTCTCCAGTCTGTGTTCTTGACCGAGGAGTTGGTTCTCGGGCCTGACAC
Organism: Diplodus puntazzo; assembly: GCA_963678695.2. Classification (NCBI taxonomy): domain Eukaryota; kingdom Metazoa; phylum Chordata; class Actinopteri; order Spariformes; family Sparidae; genus Diplodus; species Diplodus puntazzo. The sequence goes on along the minus strand of OZ023173.1, from coordinate 26,973,335 downwards.
ACGCTGCCCACTGCTGCCTCAGGATGGGTTGTGTGGATTTATTGTGCCTTTTACCTGCTCACATATTATCTGCTATGCTACTAGGCCTATGAGACACACACACACACACACACACACACACACACACACACACACACACACACACACACACACATATACCAGACAGCACCAAAAAAGGAAGTCAGCTGGATAACAAGGCCACGCCGCAGTGGAAAATTACCAGTTGCAGGAGAAGGTGCTTCCCCCCCCTCAATATTGTTTTTATCACACATATAGAAGAAGTTGCCAAATATGCAACCTTGAGAACAGGAAGGAGTCTGGTTTCGCATATGGCTGTTTACTGACTGACATTAACTGTACTGTGTAACTGCTTTTTGTATACACCCCTTTCTTTAATAAAACGAGCCTGCAAACAGCGGAGACCCCAGAACTTTTACTGGCAGCTGCAGGAGCAGATCGGGTCAGTGTTGAGCTGAAGAGTTCTCCCGCTATAGCGGCAAAAGGCTAAACTCGAGTCTGAGTGCATTCATTCTCCAAACCACCTCCAAAGCTGATGGGCGCTGAGGTCCCGGAACCTGGGGTGACAAATTCTGGTCACAACAGTTGAATGCAGAGTACCAACTTCACCTTGTTGTATATTGTATGATATGTGATCAAATAAATACTGAGATAGTAAAAGCAGTCCTACAACAGGCTGGCAACAAAAGCCATGGGCATTAAAACAAGTTGGGTCACTTGATAAAAACATAAAGTTAAATAATCTTAAGTTCCATAAAACAAAACCAATAACACTTTGCAGTGAAGCCAGTTGATTTAATAAAAAAAAATTAAAACTCGACACAAAAATAAAACAAACACCCCGTGTTGGCAGTAAGAGGAAACACAGGGGTTTCACTCAGAAATCATCAATAAGTTACTGTCTGACTCAAACAAAAACAATTATGATTTAACCCATTGACTCCAAACTGATGCCGAATTGTATTAATACACTTGATGATCAGGACACACGTTGTCATACTTTAGTGCTCCTCATATAATTTGTCATGAATGTTTTTAATGTAAAATGTTTTTGTTTTTTTTCACAATAGTTTCCATCTCATCTGACCCACTGACTCCAAATCAATGCCGAAATGTCTTCCTAACAGGTTGAATGAGACACACCTCTTTCTGTTGAGTTTTAGTGCTCCTCACATGTTTCGGAACGTTTTGTGTGTAAAATCCTCATTTTCTGAGCGGAGTTTCGCCGCGGTCTTCTATAGAACGGAGCCCAGCCGTGCAGCGGACACTCAGAACCTCCGGAGTCCCGGAGTGGAATGAACCAAAACGAGGGAAACACTCGTATGTTCGCTCCATGTAGTGAAACGTGGCTGCGATGCATATGTCCCCCTCTGTGGCCACTCCAGGCTCTGAACATTAGTGTTATTAAAATAACAAACTTTTACTCACCTATCCTGTGTAACTGTACTTGGGGTTTCCAGCAGATATCCAGCAGGACGCGCTGCCGATCGATCTCTTCCTCGTACTGGACGATAATTGTTTTAAAGACTCTGAATATTTCTTCAGCAGCAGCAGTTAGTCGCTCGTTGACAAACTCTCTCAAACTCTCAACTGAACTCATTGTTCTTTAATTACTCGTTCAATAATGAGCTGCGCTGTGACTCAGTACCGTCTTCACTTCATTCATCACACACAGCAGCTAATGCCCCAAGTACTAACGGCTGCAGCCTGCAGGAAGGTCCAACCCCGCCCACATCTAGCCCCGCCCACATCCAACCCCGCCCACATCCAGTGCTGCGTTCAGGACAGTGGCGAAACTTGCTGCGTTCAGGACAGTGGGGATTTCGAACTTGCTGCATTTATGACACCTGCGAACTGTAGGACTTCGTAATTGTCTTTTTAACATACATAAATGTTGTAATCTATAAAATTAAATGGAAAATCTACAATTAGATCAGCCAAAAAAAGACAAATGCATTTATATTTTGTAATATACATAGGCCTGACTCTCTACTTGGGTCATTGAAATGACCCAAGTAGAGAGTCAGGCCTATGTATATTACAAAATATAAATGCATTTTTTTCAATGTGGTATCTGTAATTGTAGGCAATCCAATAAACACTATATATATATATATATATATATATATATATATATATATATATATATATATATATATATATATATATATATATACACTCACATACACATGTATACATATATATCTATATATACACATATATACATATATCTGTATCTATCTATCTATCTCTCTCTCTATATATATATATATATATATATATGATTTTAACTTAAAGCCAATGTAGGCAATATTAAAAGATGCAATATAAGTTAAAACCACATTCTGTATGATTCTATATGAGGCAGAGTAATGGAAATGAAGGACACATGAATGTAATAAACTCAGTTCATGTGAATAATATATTCCTACAATGACTCCTTTTCATCTTCATGTGGACGTCATGGGGATAATAAAAGCAATAAACTTCCACTCAGCCCTTGAGACAGCAAACCATGAGGAATACCTATTTAGTAGGTAGTTTAGTTGATTAAAGATACTAAAATGTATCTTATCCATGAAAATATTTTTACTACAGGGACAACAAGATAAAAAAATGAACTTATAACTGTTATTACAATACCAAGCTTTTAAGTGTTCTTTGATCAATATGATTGGAACCTGGATTTAACATTCATGGTAAAAAGGATGTTTTAAAAATAACACAGGGTGTTATGCCTTTTTCATTCAATACCTGTAGATGAACCATTTTGGGAATGGGACAAATCATCATCCAGATATCTATGGGCAGGGAAAATACCTAGGGTAAGAACAAAACTCTGCAGCTGCCATCATAACCTGGCTCTTCGGCCATGACAAATGTGGGAGACACACCATGAACGGTTTAAGAACACTAATTTATTAACAGAAGGCAATGAACTCAACTCAACATGAACAAGGTGTGGAGTGTGGATATCAGTGGAATCAGTAGTGTAAGGTGTGCATGAGGGATGATGGTGTGTGGATGTTGTAAGGTGCATCCCAGGTGGTGGGGGGTGATGGAGAAGGCGACAAGGTGTCAGTCACATCCTAGGTTCGTGGAGTGTCTAAAATTGAAAGGAATCATGAAAGGATAAATCTAGTGATATATTCCATACTTTGTCAACAAATTCCATGATAAGAGCAAAACCAATGCATAACTGATCCTACTAACAAGTATTAGTTGTGTAGCCAAAGCCTGATGTAGCATAAACATGGACACAAAGCATTTTCATACAGCCGATTCAGCTTATAAAATCAACACAATTAACATTAATACTTCTTAACAGAGTTTGCTTTGTTACCGTTACTGTGCGATCACACCAAACGTGAATCGAGATAAACTCAACAAGCCAGTTTGCGGGGAAAGTCAGCTGTGATTGTGCTACTGTGGTTCATAGTAAAGTACAACAGACTGTTGTAATCAATTAACATACATATTTTCATAACTTAGCAGGTAGTCTAACTTTCTCTCTGAATTTTCTCCAAGCACTCTGCTTTATTGTCCGGTCTCTGTATGCGTGTACAGCGGTATGGTGGTACAGAACGACACAACGCGAGAAAAGCCAGCTGTGCTATTGTTGTGCTAACTGGGGCTAATGCTCCGTGTGTTCGGGGCCCCGGAGCTCGTTAGCTCCGTACTATACTACCACACTCCATACGCATATAGAGACCGGAGAGCTCCGGGACAGAAACAGATAGACAGACTTGGACAAAACAGGAGAGGGCTTGGAGAAAAGTACCTAACGTTAACCCTAACAGTAACTTTAATTAACGTTAACCCAACGTTTTTTTAATATGTAACATGGTTATGTAGTTAGCAAAAGTTGAGTAGGGTAACATTAACACATAAACATTAACGTTAACACGCATGTTAATCATTAACTTTAACCTACAGTTTAGCTTCATAACGTTACAACAATTCTCTGCAATAAAACTTATTTTACTCCTCATTACATCTGAATGAGGCTTTGACATTTAACACGCACCGACATGGTGGATTCTGATTCTTCTTCTTCTTCTTCTTCTTCTTCTCAACCAGAACGGCTCCTGAAAGTGTTTTGTGGGCGGGGTTTGACCTTCAAGGCGGGGCTGGACGGTCCAGCCCCGCCTTCCCGCAGGCTGCAGCCGTTACCTTCTCGCTAATGCTGCTAGCTGCTACTGTTTACTTCCGCTGGGTGTCACGCTCTAAAGCTCCGACAGGGGAAATGCGGAGCGGCTAACAAATGTTCTCCAGTTGCTAAGCAGACTCAAAAGACTTTTTGTTCTTTTTTCCATTTCTTACATGTGATTTAAATTCATTTAATTAACTATATTTAATACCATTTTCATACTCTTTTCACACAGTGTGTTTACACTATGTTTGTGTGCTCCGTGTATTAAGGTGTAGATCTACTCTGCTTAATTCCATAAAGAAATGTGGGACTCTTTTCTAAACTGCTACTTGAACTAACAGCTAACTTTTTGGTTACAAACATGGAAGCTACTGTAAAAACTACACGTATTTAACATATAACTGTTTATATAAAAGCAGGACACGAGAAGCGATAATAAGTGGGACACGAGACCGATTCACTCAACTTTTTAATCATCATTTTAACAAATATGAGCAAATCAGCATGAAGACAGACACATGAACGTATTTTGACATCTTCTCAAGGGAAATTGTACACAGTATCAGCTCATCATTCCTCCTGTGTATATTGATCCTCTGACACCTACATGTATTTAAATGTGTGTCTTTGATATGATCTCATTCCTATTTCCTAATGTTCTGTTTGTCCCAGAAACCAAGATATTCACATTACATTCATATTCAAAGGTCAGTACAGGTCACATAGTCAGACTCCCTCTGTGGGTTGACAAATACCGCAAACCAAACAATGTGTGTTGATTATACATTGGTTACACATGTTGAATATACATATCTTCTTTGCTATTAAAGTTATGTGAGCATGTCCAAACATTGCTGTTCGCTCTTGCCTGCGCTTTGTAGCTATGTGTAACTTAAAAAACTTTCAAATGGAATAATAAAATCAATATCTTTAAACCTTTAATTACAAATAAGGTACAATAACATTCAGCTCATCATTTCTCCTGTGTATATTGATCCTCTGAGGATTCTTCAAGTATGTAATTTCAAGTTCTGCAATTATGCATGAAACACTAGAACTGAACAACCTCCAACATATTTTGCAAATACAAGGCTACTCGCCTGTACGTGTCATCAAATGTCTATTCAAAAGCAGACTGATCAGACCATCTTTCCCCAGGTCTTGCAAGGTTACGACTTCTCACCTGTGTGAGTTCTCATGTGACGTGCTAAGGAAGTACGATACCTGAAATGTTTCTGACATGTTTTGCAAGAATACGGTTTCTCATCAGTGTGGATTCTCATGTGTTCCGCTATCTGTCCATGTTGGCTGAAAGCTTTCCCACATGTTTTGCAAGTAAATGGTTTCTCGCCTGTGTGCGTTCTCATGTGACGTGTTAAGGAAGGATAGAACCTGAAATTTTTCCCACATGTTTTGCAAGAATAAGGCATCTCACCTGTGTGGGTTCTCATGTGATCATTTAAGGTACTGTTTAGTGTGAAAGTCTTCCCACATGTTTTGCAAAAATATGGTTTCTCACCTGTGTGGGTTCTCATGTGGACGTCTAAGTGACCACGACGCCCAAAAGCCTTCCCACAAATTTCACAGGTATAAGGCTTCTCACCTGTATGGATTCTCGTGTGTTTGTTTAAGACACTATAAGACCCAAAAGTCTTCCCACATAATTGGCAAGAATACGGTTTCTCACCTGTGTGGATTCTCAAGTGAACTGTTAAGTTCCTGTTTAGCGTGAAAGTCTTCCCACATGTGTTGCAAGAATACGGTTTCTCATCTCTGTGGTTTCTCATGTGAGCTGTTAAGCTTGCACTTTGGCTGAAAGATTTCCCACATTCTTTACAAGAATATAGCTTCTCACCTGTGTGGGTTCTCATGTGTTGATTCAATTCACCATGAGACCTGAAAGTCTTCCCACATATTTGGCAAGAATACGGTTTCACACCTGTGTGGATTCTCATGTGAGCTGTTAAGTTACTGTTTAGTGTGAAATTCTTCCCACATGTTTTGCAAGAATATGGTTTCTCATCTGTGTGAGTTTTCATGTGACCTTTTAAGGTACTGTTTTGATTAAAATTCCTCCCACAGGTTTGGCAAGAATATGGTTTCTCACCTGTGTGGGTTCTCATGTGGCTTGCTCTGTGTCCACGTTGGCTGAAAACTTTCCCACAAATTTCACAGGTAAAAGGTTTCTCACCTGTGTGGGTTCTTAGGTGGACATTCAATTGGGACTTAAACTTAAAAGTCTTTCCACATGATTCACAGTTGAAGGACTTTTCACTTGGGTGAGTGTTACGTTGAATATCTAATGAGGTAGAGTTTTTTGCATTATCACCGTGACTTTTGCTTCCGTGATGTCTTTTCTTTTTCTTCTGCTCTCCATCTCCAGCTGATCCTGAGTCTCCATGTTTTCCTCCTTTCTGGTCTCGGCTCTCAGCTACATGGGAGTTGTTAGAGAGGAGCTGGTGGTCACTTGTTGGTTCTGCTTCACTGTGGTCACTTTGCTCATAAGCTGGAGTCAACATGACGGTATCCGCGTCCACCTTCAGTACAAGCTGCTCTCCCTCCCGACTGGTGCAGAGTTCCTCCTGTTCCTCTTTAATCTCTGGAGGCTCTGGGTCCTCTTGGCCCAGACTGGAGTTCCTCTCCTGGTTACAGAGCTGCTGGTCTGCCAGAACCTCCTGTTCCTCTTTAATCTCTGGAGGCTCTGGGTCCTCTTGGTCCAGACTGGAGTTCCTCTCCTGGTTACAGAGCTGCTGGTCAGTGAGAACCTCCTCCTCCTTACATACATGTTGCTGTGGGAGCTCTGGTGGGACAGAGAACAAAATACATAGTTAATAATATCTCTGGTTCCCCCCACCATCAAAACATGTACATTAGGTTGATTCTCCAGTCTGTGTCCTTGACCGAGGCACTGGCTAACATCTGGAGTTGGTTCTTGGGCCTGACACACGCTGCCCACTGCTGCCTCAGGATGGGTTGAATGCAGAGCACCAACTTCACCTTGTTGTATATTGTATGTTACGTGATTGAATAAATACTAACAAAGTAAAAGCAGTCCTACAAAGTGCTGGGAAAAAAACATAATAGCAATTGAGACAAGTTCGGTCATATGATAAAAACATAATCAAATAATATTCACTTCCATAAAACAAAACCAATAACACTTTGCAGTGAATTCAGTTGATTTCAGGAATAAAATTAAACACTTGACACGAAAATGAAACAACACCCCGTGTTGGCAGTAAGAGGAATCACAGGAGTATCACTTATAGTAAGGTTCACTATATACTTTTGTGGGAATTTTTGAGGAACTATATATTTTTGGAAAGGTTATTGTATAAGGAGTCAGAAAATCAATGTTTGCATTTGCCCAGATGTCTATGTGGCAGCCATTTTGAATTTTTAAAAATGGCCGCCGTAAAACTTTAATTTGTAATATCTCGGCTTCCGAATAAGCTGGAATTTTGATTTTAACTGCTAAACCCACATTTTATTATATATAAAAATATATATATATATATATTCATATTAACCCATAGATGCATAAGTGGGTCAAAAATGACCCGGTGTGGTTGTTTTCTTGCAATATCATTGTAATGAAAAGTTATTCACATTTAATATTCCATGTTCCTCAAAAAACATGTTTTTTTATCATCCCATTGAAATACACTGAACAAAAATATAACTGCAACACTTCTGTTTTTGCTCCCATTTTTCATGAGCTGAACTCAAAGATCTAAAACGTTTTCTATATACACAAAAGATACATTTCTTTCAAATATTGTTCACAAATCTGTCTAAATCTGTGTTAGTGAGCGCTTCTCCTTTGCCGAGATAATCCATCCCACCTCACAGGTGTGGCATATCAAGATGATTAGACGGCATGATTATTGCACAGGTGTGCCTTAGGCTAGCCACAATACAAGGCCACTAGTTTTGCTTTATTGGGGGGTCTGGGGGGGTCAGAAAACCGGTCAGTATCTGATGTGACCACCATTTGCCTCACGAGTCTGGGTTTGGCGGTTGCCAGGAGAACGGTACTTGTCTGACTGCATTGTGCCAAGTGTAAAGTTTGGTGGAGGGGGATTATGGTGTGGGGTTGTTTTTCTTTTAATGTAAAATGTATTTCATTTTTCAATAGCTTCCATCTCATCTGATCCACTGACCCCAAACCAATGCCGAAATGTCTTCCTAACAGGTTGAATGAGACACACCTCTTTCTGTTGAGTTTTAGTGCTCCTCGCATCTTTCGGAACGTTTTGTGTGTAAAATCATCATTTTCTGAGCGGAGTTTCGCCGCGGTCTTCTATAGAACGGAGCCCAGCCGTGCAGCGGACACTCAGAACCTCCGGAGTCCCGGAGTGGAATGAACCAAAACGAGGGAAACACTCGTATGTTCGCTCCATGTAGTGAAACGTGGCTGCGATGCATATGTCCCCCTCTGTGGCCACTCCAGGCTCTGAACATTAGTGTTATTAAAATAACAAACTTTTACTCACCTATCCTGTGTAACTGTACTTGGGGTTTCCAGCAGATATCCAGCAGGACGCGCTGCCGATCGATCTCTTCCTCGTACTGGACGATAGTTGTTTTAAAAACTCTGAATATTTCTTCAGCAGCAGCAGTTAGTCGCTCGTTGACAAACTCTCTCAAACTCTCAACTGAACTCATTGTTCTTTAATTACTCGTTCAATAATGAGCTGCGCTGTGATTCAGTACCGTCTTCCCTTCATTCATTACACACAGCAGCTAATGCTGCTAGCTGCTACTGTTTACTTCCGCTGGGTGTCACGCTCAAAGGTTCCGACAGGGGAAGTGCGGAGGCTTTTAGTTCCGCTTCAGACTGAAGACATTTAATTCAGAACTTGTTTAAAACATATCTGACTACAGTTTTAAACTAAATAATAAGCAAAATAATTGGGCCAACAAATATTCTTCAGTTGCTAAGTAGACTCAGGGAGACTTTTAATTCTTTTTCCATTTCCTAAATGTTATTTAAATTAATTCAATAAACTATATTTAACATCATTTTCATACTCTTTTCACACAGTGTTTACACTATGTTTGTGTACTCCTTGTATTCAGGTGTAGATCTACTCTGCTTAACTCCACAAAGAAATGTGAGACTCTTTTCTAAACTGCTTTGAACTAACAGCTAACTTTTTGGTTACATACATGGAAGCTACTGTAAAACTAAAAGTATTTAACATGTAACTGTTTATATAAAAGCAGGACATAAGGAGCGATAATAAGTGGGACACATGAAACCGATTCACTCGACTTTTTAATCATCACGTTAACAAATATGGACAAATCAGCATTAAGATTTTGACATTTTCTCATGGGGAAATTGTACACATTCAGCATCAGCTCATTATTTCTCCTGTGTGTATTGATCCTCCGAGGATTCTTCAAGTGTGTCATTTAAAGCTAAAGTTCTACAATTATGCATGAAACACTAGAACTGAACCACCTCCAACATATTTTGCAAATACAAGGCTACTCGCCTGTACGTGTCATCAAATGTCTCGTCAAAGCCGACTGATAAGACCATCTTTCCCCAGGTCTTGCAAGGTTACGACTTCTCACCTGTGTGGATTCTCATGTGTCTCTTCAATTCACCATGAGACTTGAAATCTTTCCAACAAGTTTGGCAAGAATACGGTTTCTCACCTGTGTGGATTCTCATATGGATTTTTAAATGACTACAAATCCTGAAATCTTTACCACATGTTTTACAAGAATATGGCTTCTCACCTGTGTGGATTCTAATGTGTCTCTTCCATTCACAATGAGACTTGAAATCTTTACCACATGTTTGACAAGAATACGGTTTCTCACCTGTGTGAACTCTTAAGTGGACTTTTAAATGATTACGAATCCTGAAATCTTTCCCACATGTTTGGCAAGAATATGGCTTCTCACCTGTGTGGATTCTCATGTGTATTTTTAAATAACTACGAATCTTGAAATCTTTCCCACATATTTGGCAAGAATACAGTTTTTCATCTCTGTGGGCTCTCATGTATTGATTCAATTCACCATCAGACTTGAAATCTCCATCTCCAGCTGATCCTGAGTCTCCATGTTTTCCTCCTTTCTGGTCTCGGCTCTCAGCTACATGAGAGTTGTTAGAGAGGAGCTGGTGGTCACTTGTTGGTTCTGCTTCACTGTGGTCACTTTCCTCATAAGCTGGAGTCAACATGACGGTATCCGTCTCCACCTTCAGCACAAGCTGCTCTCCCTCCCGACTGGTGCAGAGTTCCTCCAGTTCCTCTTTAATCTCTGGAGACTCTGGGTCCTCTGGGTCATCTTGGTCCAGACTGGAGTTCCTCTCCTGGTTACAGAGCTGCTGGTCAGCCAGAACCTCCTCCTCCATACAGACATGTTGCTGTGGGAGCTCTGGAGGGACACAGAACAAAAGACAGAGAGTTAATAATATATCTGATTTCTCCAGGTTCTCTGGTTCCCCCCACCATCAAAACATGTACATTAGGTTGATTCTCCAGTCTGTGTCCTTGACCGAGGCACTGGCTAACATTTGGAGTTGGTTCTCGGGCCTGACACACGCTGCCCACTGCTGCCTCAGGATGGGTTGAATGCAGAGTACCAACTTCAACTTGTTGTATATTGTATGTTACGGGATCAAATAAATACTGAGAAAGTAAAAGCAGTCCTACAACGGGCTGGTAACAAAAGCCATAGCCATTAAGACAAGTTGGGTCATTTGATAAAAACAGGGGTTTCACTTCGGAACCATCAATAAATTACTGTCTGATTCAAACAATAACAATGGTGATTTAACCCACTGACTCCAGACTGATGCCGAATTGTATTAATACACTGGGTGATTAGGACACACCTTGTAATATTTATTAGGGGGGGGCAAGTCCGAGGGGCTTGTTATTGATGTTTTTAATGTAAAATGTATTTTTTTCCAATAGCTTCCATCTCATTTGATCGACTGTCTCAAAATCAATGCCGAAATGTCTTCCTAACAGGTTGAATGAGACACACCTCTTTCTGTTGAGTTTTAGTGCTCCTCACATGTTTCGGAACGTTTTGTGTGTAAAATCCTCATTTTCTGAGCGGAGTTTCGCCGCGGTCTTCTATAGAACGGAGCCCAGCCGTGCAGCGGACACTCAGAACCTCCGGAGTCCCGGAGTGGAATGAACCAAAACGAGGGAAACACTCGTATGTTTACTCACCTATCCTGTGTAACTTTACTTGGGGGTTCCAGCAGATATCCAGCAGGACGCGCTGCCGATCGATCTCTTCCTCGTACTGGACGATAGTTGTTTTAAAAACTCTGAATATTTCTTCAGCAGCAGCAGTTAGTCGCTCGTTGACAAACTCTCTCAAACTCTCAACTGAACTCATTGTTCTTTAATTACTAATTCAATAATGAGCTGCGCTGTAACTCAGTACCGTCTTCACTTCATTCATTACACACAGCCAGCTAATGCTGCTAGCTGCTGCTGTTTACTTCCGCTGGGTGCCACGCTCTAAAGCTCCGACAGGGGAAGTGCGGAGGCTTTTAGTTCCGCTTCAGACTGAAGTCAATTAATTCAAAACTTGTTTAAAACATATCTGACTACAGTTTTTAAGTTAAAGAAAAATGATTAGGCCAACATACATGGAAGCTACTGTAAAAACTACAAGTATTAAGATATAACTGTTTATATAAAAGCAGGACACAAGAAGCGATAATAAGTGGCACACATGAGACCGATTCACTCGACTTTTTAATCATCATGTTAACAAATATGGGCAAATTAGCATGAAGATAGACACAAACATATTTTGACATCTTCTCAAGGGGAAATTGTGCACATTCAGCGTCAGCTTATCATGTCTCCTGTGTATACTGAACCTCAGAGCATTCTTCAAGTATGTAGTTTAAAGTTAAAGTTGTGCAATTATGCATGAAACACTAGAAATGAACCACCTACAACATATTTTGGAAATTTAAGGCTACTCGCCTGTACGTGTCATCAAATGTCTCGTCAAAGCAGTCTGATCAGACCATCTTTCCTCAGGTCTTGCAATGTTACGACTTCTCACCTGTGTGAGTTCCCATGTGAAGTGTTAAGGAAGGATGAAACCTGAAAGCTTTCCCACATGTTTTGCAAGTAAATGGTTTCTCACCTGTGTGAATTCTCATGTGGGCTGCTATATTTGCACGTTGGCTGAAATCTTTCCCACATGTTTGGCAAGAATATGGCCTCTCACCTGTGTGGGTTCTCATGTGAGATTTTAAGTTACTGTTTAGCGTGAAAGCTTTCCCACATGTGTTGCAAGTAAATGGTTTCTCACCTGTGTGAATTCTCATGTGGGCTGCTATGTGTGCTCGTTGGCTAAAAGCTTTCCCACATGTTTCGCAACTAAACGGTTTCTCACCTGTGTGGGTTCTCATGTGGTCTTTTAAATGACTACGAATCCTGAAATCTTTCCCACATGCTTTACAAGAATAAGGTTTCTCACCCGTGTGGATTCTCGTGTGTCTCTTCAATTCACAATGAGACTTGAAATCTTTCCCACATGTTTGGCAACAATACGGTTTCTCACCTGTGTGGGTTCTCATGTGAGCTTCTATGTTTGCATGTTGGCTGAAATCTTTCCCACATGTTTGGCAAGAATATGGCCTCTCATCGGTGTGGGTTCTCATGTGAGATTTTAAGTTACTGTTTAGCGTGAAAGCTTTCCCACATGTGTTGCAAGTAAATGGTTTCTCACCTGTGTGAATTCTCATATGGGTTGCTATATGTGCTCGTTGGCTAAAAGCTTTCCCACATGTTTTGCAAGTAAACGGTTTCTCACCTGTGTGGGTTCTCATGTGTTGATTCAATTGACTATGATACTTGAAATCTTTCACACATGTTTGGCAAGAATATGTGTGGGTTCTCATGTGAACTGTTAAGTTACTGTTTAGTGTGAAAGCTTTCCCACATATTTCACAGGCAAAAAGCTTCTCACCTGTGTGAGTTCTCATGTGAACTGTTAAATTTGTATGGAACCTGAAAGCTTTCCCACATGTCTTGCAAGAATACAGTTTCTCACCTGTGTGGTTTCTTAGGTGTGAATTCAATTGGGACGTAAACTTCAAAGTCTTTCCACTTATGTCACAGCTGAAGGACATTTCACCTGGATGAGTGTTATGTTGAATGTCTGATGAGGTAGAGTTTTTATTTTTTCCGTGACGTCTTTTATTTTTCTTCGGCTCTCCGTCTTTTCCTCCTTTCTGGTCTCGGCTCTCAGCTACATGAGAGTTGTTAGAGAGGAGCGGGTGGTCACTTGTTGGTTCTGCTTCACTGTGGTCACTATCCTCATAAGCTGGAGTCAACATGACAGTATCCGTCTCCACCTTCAGTACAAGCTGCTCTCCCTCCCGACTGGTGCAGAGTTCCTCCTGTTCCTCTTTAATCTCTGGAGGCTCTGGGTCCTCTTGGTCCAGACTGGAGTTCCTCTCCTGGTTACAGAGCTGCTGGTCAGGGAGAACCTCCTCCTCCTTACAGACATGTTGCTGTGGGAGCTCTGGAGGGACAGAGAACAACAGACAGAATTAATAATATCTCTGGTTTCCTCCAATTTCTTTCATTCCCCCCACCATCAGCGGAGCGGAGCTTGGTGAGTGTTATGGGGTGAAAGCCCAGCCGAGCAGTTGTCTTTACACTCGGGATCGGGGGGTGGTGGCCGTTCGCATGCCGTTTAGGGCTGCTGGTGGCAAAGATAGGCAGCGGGTTTCGGGAGAGGTTCCAGAGCTAGGTAGGGCTGAGATAGTGTGAGCGGGGAAATGTAGGAGTGCTTCTGTCCACTCTCCAGCTTGGTGGTGAGGCCCTCCTGCTGTTCTTGGAGACGCCTCACTGCGCTGGACCGGCGGTCGCCCCACAGTTGACTCTGACTGAAGCCAGCCGGCGCCAAAGCTCAGACCCTGGGGGAGGGTCTCGGACCACGGGAGAGTTAAGTGGTTGTAAGATTTGTTCGTTTTGAGCTGTCTTGTTTCTATGTGCTGTGTGGTAAATTGGGGACGGATTTTAAGAGAGCAGTGTAGTCACAGTACCGGGGTGGGAGGGGCAGCGGGGGATGATAGACAGTTTCCATTGTGCCCAGCTTGTGTGCCCTTATCGCGTGTTAGGGGAGAATGAGTTTGGTTGCAGTGTAATCCTGTGTGCTGTGCTCTGTGGGGTGTCTAGAGCATTTTGCTGTGCAATGTTTGCAGTGACCTAAAGGGGTGTAATTCCAGTGTGGTGTGTTTAATGTTGGCAGTGCCCCGACATCTGTCTTCAGCCAACGAGAGGTACAGAGGAGAGTAGGCTATCTGACTTGTGCTGTGTCCCGTCCCTGTGTTTGTGGCTATGCACTGTATTTATGAATTGATGTCAACAAAGATTATTACTTTCTGTACCTTTCTTCCTCCTCAATTGTGTGCACAGTAGAAACATTCTGTGTACAGTCTCTCTACATCTCTTACAACAGAAACAAGGGTTATTACACTGGTGGCAGCGGTGGGATCTTGTATCTCGCAAATTAAAACTTGGTAGAGTATTGCCCTTTAAGATGTCGGAGACAGAGAGTAATCAGCTGCCGCAGGTGCAAAGTAATGTGAACAGTGCTGAGGAAGGCCCATCTACTAGTAGTGGGAACCTTGTGACACAATAATGCATTCAGTTGCTGGCCCTATGCCCCGTCCAGTCTTCATGCCCGACATGTTCACAGGAGTGGGTCGTGAATAGTCAGATTGGTCGGAACAGTTTGATTTGACAGCTGAGGTTAATTATTGGGATGAGGCACTTAAACTTAAATTGATGTCTCTTTTGTTATCAGCTTTACTGCCCATCGCCGGCGGCCTAATGAGACTGCTAGGTAGTTTGGCAAGGCTTTGAGGAGGTTGGCCACTAGAGCTTACCCCACAGCTGATGAGTGCACCCGTGATATGATGGCAAGGGACCAGTTTTGCAATAGTTGATTTTCGGGTCAGCTTGCGGGGCGCTAAACCCAAAACACTTGAGGAGGCCATTGGCCATCCTCTGAAATAGAGTTGCTTAGAAACCTGGAGCAGACTCAGATGATTCCAGAGGCCCAAGTGATGGGCATGTCAATGGCAAAGTCTAGCAGTGATGAGCAGATAGGTTTGTTGGTGGGGATAGTTGAGGAGTTGAGACAGGAGGTGCGGTCTCTTCAATCCACAGTTAAGGCCATGCAATCAGCTCCAAATGACAAAATCTCCCCAGACCCACTGACAATCCAGAGGGGGGCGGCAGGGGTAGTGTGGCACCTAGCTGGGCAAACAACTGTGAGTTCAGAGGAGCAGGGGGGGGCTGTTGGGAACATGGGTGTAGTAGGCACCTCTGACGTGTTAAGGCCCCTACACACCGCCCAGACGTCCAACTGCCTTATCCGACCACTCTCCGACCACTCCGTTGCCTCTTGTCTGACCCGTTCGGCACAAAAGTTGCACTGAACACACCGCTTAGACGTGCTGCCTGCTCCACAGCAGCGTGTACGTTCTGCACTTGCGAGATGCAATAAGCAGCTGGTGCTTGTGTTGTGAGTTGTAAACGAGAGGCTTATGCACGCAACTCTCTTGACTTTCGATCAAAGCGAAACTTAACTATTTCAGACAAAAACAGTAGCATACTAAACATGCAGCGAGGCATTACCAAACTAACACATATTAATTCGTCCTGAACGGACATGATAACAGCCAGTCTCATGTCAGTACTCCACAACATGAAAACAAGAAATGACGGAACGGAGTGCGTAAAAAACCAATGCGCACACAGTATTCCGCATCTCCCACACACCGCGCTGATTCGCTAGCACACCGCCAATCAGAGAATCCAGAGGCTCAGACGTCCGACAGCCCTCCTCCTCAGACTTCGCATGCTCAGTCGGAGCAGACAGCGTCCGAATGGTTCCCGACCTCGTCCGAGTCTCTCCAAACACTTCAGACGTCCAACGGTTGGGCCGGTGTGTTGCTGCCTTTAGCCCGTACTTGCAGGGAAACTAGAGGGGGCAGGTACAATAGGCCAACTACCTGCCCCCGAGCGCACTGTTACAACTGTGGCCTCTGCAAGTAACCATGGGGGTTCGGGTTATATCGCGGCGAAAGTAGGTGGGTTAGATTCCAACCTGTTAGTGAATAGTGGGGCAACATTGTCTGTCCGTCCAAAAGGGGTCTCGTTAGCCATCACCAAGGGGGGGGTCAGAGCTGGTTGGGCACCAGCGGGACAATTCTGCTGCAAATGGCGGGAGGATGGGGACCCTAGGAAAGTGGCATACTGTGTGTCAGTTTGGTTCTTTGGCCAGGACCAGCGGTGCTAGGAACCCTATTGTAATTGTAAAGATTTTGATTTTGATTTTTCTCCGGCTAAAGGTGGTGCTTCAGGCTAAACCGTGCAAGGGAGGGCGGTGCAATGTGGAGGGTTGGTCCAGACTCCTGCAAATATCTGAGACACAAAAAACTACATATATCCGCCTGCATGGGGCGCTAAAACCTAGAATAACACGTTTTTGCCTATAACTCCCACACCGTATGTCGCACATTCAAAAACCTTGCACCTCCAGATTCCCCGAATGGAGCTGAATCACCTTGCTATTGACCACGCCCACTTCTACCTAGAAAGTTTTTCGCCAAATCGCAAAAACTGGAAAACCTACTTTTTTGAACTCCTCCTTGGGATTTTGTCCAATCTGCGTGAAACTTGGCACGTACACTCTTCAGCTGGACTACAGGACAAAAGAATTTTGCTTGGTCAAAAAATGCGCAAATTATTAACGAGCAAATTTCTGTAACTCACGATAAAAAAGTCAACTGTTTGATATCTCATTCAAACGAGATGCTATACACACCAAATTTGAGATCCTTGCTTGCCACGAGACTGGGAAGGGATGAGCCAAACTTGATGAATTTTGGCAACTAGGGGGCGCTAAAAATATGGGAAGTTTATATCTCTTGAACTGTAACACCAATTTTTACGAAATTTGGTCGTTATAATGTAGGGCCAGTCCTGAGGCCATATCTTGAAGGTGGTCATGACTGCTCAATGTGGGCATGGCTTAATACAACAAATCCAAATCGGCACACATTCAGCCTTTTGCACTTCCCATTACAGCGTATACCACGGCTCAGAAATTGGCTTGTGTCTTCGCTTTTGCACTGAGCCCGTCATCCTCTGGGGCCAACTTCCGTGGGTTCTGCGGTGCGCGGGGTGCGAGTCTCGCAGGGGGGCTTGGCCCCCGTTCATAACTGCTCACAGTTCTAGTTATTTATGTTTTTAATGTAAAATGTATATATATATATTTCTAACAGTTTCCATCTCATCTGATCCACTGATTCAAAATCAATGCCGAAATGTCTTCCTAACAGGTTGAATGAGACACACCTCTTTCTGTTGAGTTTTAGTGCTCCTCACATCTTTTGGAACATTTTGTGTGTAAAATCCTCATTTTCTGAGCGGAGTTTCGCCGCGGTCTTCTATAGAACGGAGCCCAGCCGTGCAGCGGACACTCAGAACCTCCGGAGTCCCGGAGTGGAATGAACCAAAACGAGGGAAACACTCGTATGTTCGCTCCATGTAGTGAAACGTGGCTGCGATGCATATGTCCCCCTCTGTGGCCACTCCAGGCTCTGAACATTAGTGTTATTAAAATAACAAACTTTTACTCACCTATCCTGTGTAACTGTACTTGGGGTTTCCAGCAGATATCCAGCAGGACGCGCTGCCGATCGATCTCTTCCTCGTACTGGACGATAGTTGTTTTAAAAACTCTGAATATTTCTTCAGCAGCAGCAGTTAGTCGCTCGTTGACAAACTCTCTCAAACTCTCAACTGAACTCATTGTTCTTTAATTACTCATTCAATAATGAGCTACGCTGTGACTCAGTACCGTCTTCACTTCATTCATCACATACAGCAGCTAATGCTGCTAGCTGCTACTGTTTACTTCCGCTGGGTGCCACGCTCTAAAGCTCCGACAGGGAAAGTGCGGAGGCATTTAGTTCCGCTTCAGACTGAAGACATTTAATTCTGAACTTGTTTAAAACATATCTGACTACAGTTTTAAACTTAAAGCAAATGATTAGGCCAACAAAAGTTCTGCAGTTTCTAAGCAGACTCAAAAAGACTTTTAATTATTTTTCCATTTCTTACATGTATTTAAATTCATTTAATTAACTATATTGAACACAATTTTCATACTCTTTTCACACAGTGTTTACACTATGTCTATGTACTCCTTGTATTAAGGTGTAGATCTACTCTGCTTAATTCCACAAAGAAATGTGGGACTCTTTTCTAAACTGCTTTGAACTAACAGCTAACTGTTTGGTTACAAACATGGAAGCTACTGTAAAAACTAAAAGTATTTAACATATAACTGTTTATATAAAAGCAGGACACGAGGAGCGATAATAAGTGGGACACATGAGAGCGATTCACTCGACTTTTTAATCATCATGTTAACAAATATGGGCAAATCAGCATGAAGATAGACACATAAACATATGTTGACATCTTCTGAAGGGGAAATTGTACACATTCAGCATCAGCTCAACATTTCTCCTGTGTAAATTGATCCTCTGAAGATTTTTCAAGTATGTCATTTGAAGTTAAAGTTCTGCAATTATGCATGAAACACTAGAACTGAACCACCTCCTACATATTTTGCAAACACAACTGGTGAAGTGTGCGGTGACAAATTCCGACCAGGTTGCTGACAAAATGCCACTTACGTCCCTGGATACTTCAGAAAGAAGTACAAAACAAAAATAGGTGACCATGGAAGCAGTAAATGAACAGACATATTTAAGACCTAACTAAATGTAATTTAAGACCTATATGGAAATTATGGACGCATTTCAGACTTTTTAAGGACTAAAATTGAGATTTTCCAATTTTAGAGTTAAGACATTTTAATACCCCGCAGAAACCCTGTTCTGGCTTCTCACCTGTGTGTTCTCATGTGATAGCTTAAGGAATAACGAAACATGAAATGTTTCCCACATGTTTTGCAAGAATACGGTTTCTCACCTGTGTGGGTTCTCATGTGTTGATTCAAGTGACCATGAGCCTTGAAATCTTTCCCACATGTTTGGCAAGAATACGGTTTCTCACCTGTGTGGATTCTCGTGTGAACTGTTAAGATACTGTTTAGCGTAAAAGTCTTCCCACATGTTTTGCAAGTAAATGGCTTCTCACCTGTGTGGGTTCTCATGTGAACTGTTAAGTTTGCACATTGGCTGAAAGATTTCCCACATGTTTTGCAAGTAAATGGCCTCTCACCTGTGTGGGTTCTCATGTGAATTGTTAAGTTTGCACGTTGGCTGAAAGATTTCCCACAGGTTGTGCAAGTAAACGGCTTCTCACCCGTGTGGTTTCTCATGTGAGCAGTTAAGTGACCGTTTAGCGTGAAAGCTTTCCCACATGTTTTGCAAGGAAACGGCTTTTCATCTGTGTGGATTTTCATGTGCTGATTCAATTGACCATGAGACTTGAAATCATTCCCACATGTCTTGCAGGAATGTGTCCTCTCACCTGTGTGGACTCTAATGTGATCTTTCAAACTGTTCGAAAATCGAAAATCTTTCCCACATGTTTTGCAAGTAAACGGCTTTTCACCTGTGTGGACTCTCATGTGCCTTTTCAAACTACATGAATCACTTAACGTTTTCCCACATGTTTGGCAAGAAAATGACCTCTCATCTCTGTGGGTTCTCAAGTGAACTTTTAAGGTACTGTTTTGTTTAAAAGTCTTCCCACATATTTGGCAAGAATAAGGTTTCTCACCTGGGTGGGTTCTCATGTGGCTTACTCTATGTGCCTGTTGGCTGAAAGCTTTCCCACAAATTTCACAGGTAAAAGGCTTCTCACCTGTGTGAGTTCTCATGTGAACTGTTAAGTTTGGACGGAGGCTGAAAGCTTTCCCACATGTGTTGCAAGAATACGGTTTCTCACCTCTGTGGGCTCTTAGGTGGACATTCAATTTGGACTTAAACTTAAAAGTCTTTCCACATGTGTCACAGTTGAAGCACTTTTCATCTGGGCGAGTTTTACTTTGAATATCTAATGAGGTAGAGTTTTTTGCATTATCACTGTGACGTCTCCTTCCATGATGTCTTTTCTTTTTCTTTGGCTCTCCATCTCCAGCTGATCCTGAGTCTCCATGTTTTCCTCCTTTCTGGTCTCGGCTCTCAGCTACATGAGAGTTGTTAGAGAGGAGCTGGTGGTCACTTGTTGGTTCTGCTTCACTGTGGTCACTTTCCTCATAAGCTGGAGTCAACATGACGGTATCTGTCTCCACCTTCAGTACAAGCTGCTCTCCCTCCCGACTGGTGCAGAGTTCCTCCTGTTCCTCATTAACTTCTAGAGGCTCTGGGTCCTCTTGGTCCCGACTGGAGTTCCTCTCCTGGTTACAGAGCTGCTGGTCAGCGAGAACCTCCTCCTCCTTACAGACATGTTGCTGTAGGAGCTCTGGAGGGACAGAGAACAATGACAGATAATTAATAATATCCCTGGTTTTCTCCAGGTTCTCTGGTTCCCGCCACCATCAAAAACACGTACATTAGGTTGATTCTCCAGTCCGTGTCCTTGACCGAGGCACTGGCTAACATCTGGAGTTGGTTCTCGGGCCTGACACACGCTGCCCACTGCTGCCTCAGGATGGGTTGAATACAGAGTACCAACTTCACCTTGTTGCATATTGTATGATACGTGATCGAATAAATACTGAGAAAGTAAAAGCAGTCCTACAACAGGCTGGTAAACCAATAATACTTTGCAGTGAAGCCAGTTGATTAAATGAATAAAATAAAAAACTTGACACAAAAATAAACCAACACCCGTGTTGGCAGTAAGAGGAAACACAGCGGTTTCACTTAGGAACCATCAATAAGTTACTGTCTGACTCAAACAGAAACAATTATGATTTAACCTATTGACCCCAAACCAATGCCGAATTGTATTAATACACTGGGTGATTAGGACACACCTTGTTATATTAACTTAAGTGCTCCTCATATTTGTTATTAATGTTTTTAATGTAAAATGTATATATATTTTTCTAACAGTTGCCATCTCATCTGACCCACTGATTAGAAATCAATGCCGAACTGTCTTCCTAACAGGTTGAATGAGACACACCTCTTTCTGTTGAGTTTTAGTGCTCCTCACATCTTTTGGAACACTTTGTATGTAAAATCCTCATTTTCTGAGCGGAGTTTCGCCGCGGTCTTCTATAGAACGGAGCCCAGCCGTGCAGCGGACACTCAGAACCTCCGGAGTCCCGGAGTGGAATGAACCAAAACGAGGGAAACACTCGTATGTTCGCTCCGTGTAGTGAAACGTGGCTGCGATGCATATGTCCCCCTCTGTGGCCACTCCAGGCTCTGAACATTAGTGTTATTAAAATAACAAACTTTTACTCACCTATCCTGTGTAACTGTACTTGGGGTTTCCAGCAGATATCCAGCAGGACGCGCTGCCGATCGATCTCTTCCTCGTACTGGACGATAGTTGTTTTAAAAACTCTGAATATTTCTTCAGCAGCAGCAGTTAGTCGCTCGTTGACAAACTCTCTCAAACTCTCAACTGAACTCATTGTTCTTTAATTACTCGTTCAATAATGAGCTGCGCTGTGACTCAGTACCGTCTTCACTTCATTCATTACACACAGCAGCTAATGCTGCTAGCTGCTACTGTTTACTTCCGCTGGGTGTCACGCTCTAAAGCTCCGACAGGGGAAGTGCGGAGGCTTTTAGTTCCGCTTCAGACTGAGACATTTTATTATGAACTTGATTAAAACATATCTGACTACAGTTTTAAACTTGAACAAAATATTTGGGCCAACAAATATTCCCCAGTTGCTAAGCAGACTCAAAAAGACTTTTAATTATGTTTTCAATTTCTTAAATGTTATTTAAAGTCATTTAATTAACAGTATTTAACACCATTTTCATACTATTTTCACACAGTGTGTTTACACTATGGTTGTGTACTCCTTGTATTAAGGTGCAGATCTACTCTGCTTAACTCCACAAAGAAATGTGGGACTCTTTTCTAAACTGCTTCTTTCAACTAACAGCTAACTTTTTGGTTACATACACGAATGCTACTGTAAAAACTACAAGTATTTATCATATAACTAGTGTATATAAACGCAGGATACAAGGAGTGATAATAAGTGGGACACATGAGACCGATTCACTCGACTTTTTAATCATCATGTTAACAAATATGGGCAAATCAGCATGAAGATAGACACATAAACATATTTTGACATCTTCTCAAGGGGAAATTGTTCACATTCAGCATCAGCTCATCATTTCTCCTGTGTATATTGATCCTCTGAGGATTCTTAAAGTACTCATTTACAGTTAAAGTTCTGCAATTATCCATGAAACACTAGAACTGAACCACCTCCAACATATTTTGCAAATACAAGGCTACTCGCCTGTACGTGTCATCAAATGTCTCGTCAAAGCAGACTGATCAGGCCATCTTTCCCCAGGTCTTACAAGGTTACGACTTCTCACCTGCGTGAGCCCTCATATGAACTGTCAAGTTTAAATGCTGGCTGAAAGCTTTCCCAGATGTTTTGCAAGTCAACGGTTTCTCACCTGTGTGGGTTCTCATGTGGAGGTTTAATTGACTACGAATCCTGAAATCTTTCCAACATGCTTTACAAGAATACGGTTTCTCACCTGTGTGGATTGTCACGTGTCTCTTCAATTCACGAAGAGATTTGAAAGCTTTCCCACATGTTTGGCAAGAATACGGTTTCTCACCTGTGTGGATTCTCATGTGGTCTTTTAAATTACTACGAATCCTGAAATCTTTCCCACATGCTTTACAAGAATACGGTTTCTCACCTGTGTGGATTCTTGTGTGTCTCGTCAATTCACAATGAGTCTTGAAATCTTTCCCACATGTTTTACAAGAATACGGTTTCTCACCTGTGTGGGTCCTTATGTGAAGTGTTAAGTTTGCACGTTGGCTGAAACCTTTCCCACATTTTATGCAAGTAAACGGTTTCTCACCTGTGTGGATTCTCATGTGTCTCTTCAAATCCCCCTGAGACTTGAAATCTTTCCCACATGTTTGGCAACAATACGGTTTCTCACCTGTGTGGGTTCTCATGTGGGAATTCAATTGGGACTTAAACTTAAAAGTCTTTCCACAAGTGTCACAGTTGAAAGTCTTTTCACCTGGGTGAGTGTTATGTTGAATGTCTGATGAGGTAGAGTTTTTATTTTTTCTGTGATGTCTTTTCTTTTTCTTCTGCTCTCCATCTCCAGCTGATCCTGAGTCTCCATGTTTTCCTCCTTTCTGGTCTCGGCTCTCAGCTACATGAGAGTTGTTAGAGAGGAGCTGGTGGTCACTTGTTGGTTCTGCTTCACTGTGGTCACTTTCCTCATAAGCTGGAGTCAACATGACGGTATCCGTCTCCACCTTCAGTACAAGCTGCTCTCCCTCCCGACTGGTGCAGAGTTCCTCCTGTTCCTCTTTAATCTCTGGAGGCTCTGGGTCCTCTTGGTCCAGACTGGAGTTCCTCTCCTGGTTACAGAGCTGCTGGTCAGCCAGAACCTCCTCCTCCTTACAGACATGTTGCTGTGGGAGCTCTGGAGGGACACAGAACAAAAGACAGAGAGTTAATAATATATCTGATTTCTCCAGGTTCTCTGGTTCCCTCCACCATCAAAACATTTACGTTAGGTTGATTCTCCAGTCCGTGTCCTTGACCGAGGCACTGGCTATCATCTGGAGTTGGTTCTTTGCCTGACACACGCTGCCCACTGCTGCCTCAGGATGGGTTGACTG
Organism: Diplodus puntazzo; assembly: GCA_963678695.2. NCBI lineage: Eukaryota > Metazoa > Chordata > Actinopteri > Spariformes > Sparidae > Diplodus > Diplodus puntazzo. Next base: position 26,949,350 of record OZ023173.1, on the reverse strand, counting down.
CAGAGTACCAACTTCACATATGAAACGTGATCGAATAAATACTCAGAAAGTTAAAGCAATAATTTACTGTCTGACAATTGACAAAAACAATTATGATTTAACCTATTGACCCCAAGCCAATGCCGAATTGTATTAATACACTGGGTGATTAGGACACACCTTGTTATATGGACTTCAGTGCTCCTCATTTTTTCCAATAGCTTCCATCTCATCTGATCCACTGACCCCAAATCAATGCCGAAATGTCTTCCTAACAGGTTGAATGAGACACACCTCTTTCTGTTGAGTTTTAGTGCTCCTCACATCTTTCGGAACGTTTTGTGTGTAAAATCCTCATTTTCTGAGCGGAGTTTCGCCGCGGTCTTCTATAGAACGGAGCCCAGCCGTGCAGCGGACACTCAGAACCTCCGGAGTCCCGGAGTGGAATGAACCAAAACGAGGGAAACACTCGTATGTTCGCTCCATGTAGTGAAACGTGGCTGCGATGCATATGTCCCCCTCTGTGGCCACTCCAGGCTCTGAACATTAGTGTTATTAAAATAACAAACTTTTACTCACCTATCCTGTGTAACTGTACTTGGGGTTTCCAGCAGATATCCAGCAGGACGCGCTGCCGATCGATCTCTTCCTCGTACTGGACGATAGTTGTTTTAAAAACTCTGAATATTTCTTCAGCAGCAGCAGTTAGTCGCTCGTTGACAAACTCTCTCAAACTCTCAACTGAACTCATTGTTCTTTAATTACTCGTTCAATAATGAGCTGCGCTGTGACTCAGTACCGTCTTCACTTCCTTCATTACACACAGCAGCTAATGCTGCTAGCTGCTACTGTTTACTTCCGCTGGGTGTCACGCTCTAAAAGCTCCGACAGCGGAGGTGCGGAGGCTTTTCTTCTTCTTGATGTTTTGTGCCGGTTGACAAACAACTTTTTGGTGCATTACTGCCACCCCTTGGTATGGAGGCTGGATCGGGACTTCATACGTTACATTAATACATAAAAACATGTTTCTCCTGTTTTGTCATCTCTAATTGCTGTATACTATTTTAATCAGTGTTTAAGGACCTAATCTCCACATCAACAGGGTGCTTTTTGTGTTCATTGTTGAGATCGTCTTGTCCTTTGTCATAGAAGGAGCACCAGTCTCTAACCAGACCATCTGGGTCGCCATACAGCAAATGAAGTCAGAAATTCTTTCCCATTTTGCCTCAGAAATGGATCATACTCAAACAATTTTAAATGCTATACACAGATCGCTGTCTACACTTGGAGATCAAATTTCAGAGCTTAAGTAAGTCAACGGTGATAAATCTCCCTTATTTCACTCCGTCTAAGAATTGTTTCTCTTGTTCATGTCACTGATATGTCGTGATGGAACGGCATGTTTTTTGAGTTACTTGGACTAATAACTGACTTTGTTTAAGAAACTTCTGCCTCATCTGGTGGAACTATTCTGCCGAGTGAACTAATTTTTCTTCTTCTGTTTGTTTGCCGTAAACAACAACTCAAGGCGTCAAGACGACGCAGTGATCTGTCGTAAAGTCTGTAGTTAAAGTCATGCTGTGAGTATGACAGGTGATATCTTTGGTTACATCTGTTTATTTGGAAGGCCTGTTTTGATGGGAAGAGAATGATTGCGGAATATAGGCTATGTGTGTAAATGTGTATATATATACTATATATACCTACTCCTTCCCATCTGCCCTTCTTTTTTCATAACTCAGGACATGATTTGTTGATGCACTAGTGGGAATATTTGGTTTCTTTATTAGCATCTCATGCACAGTCAACACAGCCAAAGGTTTACATGTTATTCATTTGAATATTAGGAGCTTAAATTCTAAAATTGATCTCTTAAGAGCCTGGCTTGCCTATAATAAACACAATATAATGACACTTTCTGAAACATGGTTGAATAGTAATATCTCTGATAATGAAATAAAACTTGAAAAATATGTTTTGTACAGAGCTGATAGGGGTGCTGGAGGAGGAGGAGTGGCTACATATGTTTCTTCAAACTTGTCTTTCGAGCTTGTTATACCGAAACAGAACCTAATGTATTTTGAATGCCTCTTTGTTAAAATATTTTTTTAATGAACAATTGATAATAGGAAATATATATAGACCACAAAATGCTCCCTCAGAGTCTACAAAGTGTATTTTGTCCACTATTAACTCCTTCGATCGTCCAAATGAAATGAGTGTATTGGGTGACTCTAACAGTAATTGGCTAGATCGCTCATCTCTTAATGACCAAAATTTACCTTGCAGTATAAACCTAACTCAGCTCATAAGTGAGCCTACTAGAGTTGATTACAGGTCTGAGTCTCTGTTGGACTGGATTCTTGTCACCCATCCACACAGAATTATAAAATCTGGTGTATTATCTGACTGTTGCAGTGACCATTCCATTATTTTCTGTGTTTGGAAGATTAAAATACCCCGTCTTCCACCAAGATGCATCAACGTAAGATGATGCAAAAATATTAATACTGAACTTTTTATACACGACTTAACTGCTATAATTTGGGACATGTTTCAGTCAATACCTTTTGTTGAAGATGCATGGCATTTCCTTTTACACTGAGTTTATCAATGTTATCGATAAACATGCGCCTTGGACATCAATTCAGGTTAAGGGTCGGCTTTTACTTTGGATTAACGGTGAGCTTATAAGTCTCTTTAAACAGAGAGACAAGGCTTGGGAAAAATACTGCCTTACAAAGGATTCTGCTGATTGGAATGCATATAAACATTTAAGGAATATATGTACAACCAAAACAAGAAATGCTAAATCTTATTGTTATAAAGACTGTCTAGTCAGTGATTTTAATAACCCTAAACAGTTTTGGAACAGAATCAACAGTATAATCAATAAACCCACTAAAAGCGTTACTATTCATATCAGAGTTAACGATGAGGTTGTTAGTGAACCTTCTATAATTGCTAATGCTTTCAGCCAGCCTACCTTCTCTGTCTGTAGTTTACAATTGAAAATCTGATCTTCCCTTCTCTGATGTTCCACTTAATAACTCTACATGTGGCAGCTCCTTCTCCTTTAGAAGAATTCGCCCAATTGATGTCCAGCAGGTTATTTGAAGTTTAAGCTCAGGCAGCGGTGCTGGCCCAGATGGCTTGGAGATTAAGTTCATCAAACTTGCTTCTCATGTTCGGGCATATCCTCTGTCTGATTTATTTAATTTGTATTTTCAGTAGAAATTTTACAGTAGAAATCTCTCCAACACCTCACAGTTAAATCAAGACGAAACCCAACAATATTGAAATGCACAATTTATTAAAGGAAACACAAAACTTTACAGCAGATTTTTCAACACACAGTTAGCACGCTTAGAAACGACTAACTTTACTAAATCACATACATCACTTCTTACTCAATTAAACCATAAGAATATTCAAACATTTATTATTGGTTTTACTGAAAGTGTTTTGGCTGGTATTTGTTTCTTTGTTAACAACTAACTTTTATTGTTTATTTTGGTTCAGGTTGTTCTTTCCTGCAGTTTGATTATCACATACATTTTAACTGTTACTTCTCTTTTACCTTTTAACCTTAATTTACCTTGATTTTAGCTTCATGATCCAATAGTCTATATAGATCCTATATTGATATTGATTAAGTTTAACTGACAGCACAGCCCCCCCGCCACCTTATCCTTACCCCCCTAATCTATGTGGACTCTCATGTGATGAGTTAATCCAACACGATACCCGAAAGCCTTCCCACAAATTTCACAGGAAAAAGGTTTCTCACCTGTGTGGATTCTCATGTGATAAGTTAATCGAACACGACGCCCGAAAGTCTTCCCACAAATTTCACAGATAAAAGGTTTCTCACCTGTGTGGGATCTCATGTGGGTCACCATGGATGACCTTTGGCTGAATGTATTCCCACATGTGATGCAAATGAAGGGTTTCTCACCTGTGTGAGTTCTCACGTGCCTTCCCAAACTAGCTGAATCACTTAATGTTTTCCCACATGTTTTGCAAGTATACGGTTTCTCAACTGTGTGGAATCTCATGTGATCAGTAAATCGAGCATGAATCCTGAAAGCCTTCCCACAAATATCACAGACAAAAGGTTTCTCACCTGTGTGGGCCATCATGTGGTTTGCCATGGCTGCACGTTGGCTGAATGTCTTCCCACATGTGTTGCAAGTAAGTGGCTTTTCACCTGTGTGGGTTCTCATGTGAACTTTTAAGGTACTGTTTACCGTGAAGGTCTTCCCACATGTTTTGCAGGAATGAGGTTTCTCACCTGTGTGGATTCTCATGTGAGCTTTTAAGTTACGGTGTAGCGTGAAAGTCTTCCCACATGTTTTGCAAGAACAAGGTTTCTCACCTGTGTGGTTTCTCAGGTGTGAAATCAATTGGTAGTTAAACTTAAAAGTCTTCCCACATGTGTCACATTTTAAGGACTTTTCACCTGGGTGAGTGTTATGTTGAATGTCTGATGAGTTTTTATGTTTTCCGTGATGTCTTTTCTTTTTCTTCGGCTCTCCATCTCCAGCTGATCCTGAGTCTCCATGTTTTCCTCCTTTCTGGTCTCGGCTCTCAGCTACATGAGAGTTGTTAGAGAGGAGCTGGTGGTCACTTGTTGGTTCTGCTTCACTGTGGTCACTTTCCTCATAAGCTGGAGTCAACGTGACGGTATCAGTCTCCACCTTCAGTACAAGCTGCTCTCCCTCCCGACTGGTGCAGAGTTCCTCCTGTTCCTCTTTAATCTCTGGAGGCTCTGGGTCCTCTTGGTCCAGACTGGAGTTCCTCTCCTGGTTACAGAGCTGCTGGTCAGCCAGAACCTCCTCCTCCTTACAGACATGTTGCTGTGGGAGCTCTGGAGGGACAGAGAACAAAAGACAGAGAATTAATAATATAAACTTACACATATATAAACACACACACACACGTGTGTGTGTATATACACACACACACACACACACACACACACACAACAGCTCTGTTAACCTCGTCTTCCACTATGTTTGTCGGCCTGCAGTTCATCGCTATCCACTTGGCAGTCTCGCTCATACGCGGGGTGTTCTCCTCGAGTTTAGTTTGGGGAAGAGCTTTGCTATGGCTCGCTAAATTGCTAACGTTTTCGCTGCCAACATTAGCTGTGTCTGCACTCGCGGCTGGGTGCTTTGCGTTGATGTGGTAGGCCAAACTTGAGCTGCTTCAGTGGTAAGCAAACTCCTTCATACAAAGAAGGCATATCACTCTACAATGGTGCCGTTGGCGCGTTTTTGAAATGTAAATTTCCCATTCATTAGACCGACAACTCTCACATGCTCCTCCAGTTTCATGTCTCCTCTCCACTCCTCATCGATCCTCACCTTGCCCTCCAAACTACAATGGGAGCCTATCAGCTTATGCTAATCCAACCCAAACACAATGACAGCCAATCAATGTCCACTTCTGGGTGTGACTGACCATTGATTTCCACTCAAGCACAAGAAGCCCAATACATAAAAACTTGCGTGGCTAAAACGTGCTAAATATGATTATAATTAATTAATGGCAATTAACGTGATCATTTGACATCCCTAATATATATATCTATATAAATACATTCCGAGCATACAGAGAACTTATTAAGCACTTTGTGGACTGGTGCCAGTGGAACCACCTCCAGCTCAACGCAGGGAAGACCAAAGAGCTGGTGGTGAGTTTCTGCAGGCACAGACAACCCTGCACACAGGTGAACATCCAGAGAACTGACATTGAGATGGTGACATCTTACAAGTACCTGGGAGTTCACATCACATGATCAATAAACTGGACTGGACTGATCACACTGCAGCTACATACAAGAAAGGTCAGAGCAGACTGTATCTGCTGAGGAAGCTCAGGTCTTTGCAGTGCAGGGGGACCTCCTGACCTCTTTCTATCAGTGCGTTTACATGACACTCAAGAAAACCGAATGACTGTGTTAGTCCGACTATGATCGGATTTTTAAGATGCATGACCTTAGTCTGACTAAAATCGGGTCGGATTTCTCATAGTCGATTAAAGCACCCAGATTATTCGATTGATAGCCGCATTACTCCTGCATGTATACGTTCCAGCGGATCGGATCGGATTTTGCGTTCTGGCCCACGGCCCCGAAGAGATTTTTCTTGGGGGCGTGGGCCGGAAGCAGACGGACGGCGGCGGCGGCGTCTTTCCTCCGAGATCACCGCAAGAAAGACCGCCATTGTTCATCGAGTTTGTGTAATTATCATGTACACCATATACGAAGTGTACAAAGATGTAGCTTCGTCTCGCTCTTTGTACGCCATCTTACTCAAAAGCTGAGGCAGAGTTTGTGAACTGTTAAGGCACTGATTTTATTAAAAGTCTTCCCACATGTTTTGCAAGAATACAGCCTCTCACCTGCGTGGTCACTTGTTGGTTCTGCTTCACTGTGGTCACTTTCCTCATAAGCTGGAGTCAACATGACGGTATCCGTCTCCACCTTCACTACAAGCTGCTCTCCCTTCCGACTGGTGCAGAGTTCCTCCTGTTCCTCTTTAATCTCTGGAGGCTCTGGGTCCTCTTGGTCCAGACTGGAGTTCCTCTCCTGGTTACAGAGCTGCTGGTCAGCGAGAACCTCCTCCTCCTTACAGACATGTTGCTGTGGGACCTCTGGAGGGACAGAGAACAAAAGACAGAGACTTAATAATATCTCAGGTTTCCTCCGGGTTCTCTCATTCCCCCCACCATCAAAAACATGTACATTAGGTTGATTCTCCAGTCCGTGTTCTTGACCGAGGCACTGGCTAACATCTGGAGTTGGTTCTTGGGCCTGACACACGCTGCCCACTGCTGCTTCAGGATGGGTTGAATGCAGAGTACCAACTTCAACTTGTTGTACATTGTATGAGACTTGATCATATAAATACTGAGAAAGTAAAAGCAGTCCTACAACGGGCTGGTAACAAAAGCCATAGCCAGTAAAACAAGTTGGGTCATTTGATAAAAACATAAAGTTAAATAATCTTCAATTCCATGAAACAAAACAGATAACACTTTGCAGTGAAGCAAGTTTATTTAGGAAATGAAATTAAAAACTTGACACCCAGTGTTGGCAGTAAAACGAAACAAAGAGGCTTCACTTGGGAACCATCAATAAATCACTGGCTGACTCAAACAGAAACAATTATGATTTAACCCACTGACGCCAAACTGATGCCGAATTGTATTAATACATTGGGTGATTGAGACACACCTTGTTATATGGACTTTAGAGCTCCTCATATTAATGTTTTTAATGTAAAATGTATTTTTTTTCCCCAATAGCTTCCATCTCATCTGACCCACTGACTCAAAATCAATGCCGAAATGTCTTCCTAACAGGTTGAATGAGACACACCTCTTTCTGTTGAGTTTTAATGATCCTCACATCTTTCGGAAAGTTTTGTGTTTAAAATCATCATTTTCTGAGCGGAGTTTCGCCGCGGTCTTCTATAGAACGGAGCCTAGCCGTGCAGCGGACACTCAGAACCTCCGGAGTCCCGGAGTGGAATGAACCAAAACGAGGGAAACACTCGTATGTTCGCTCCATGTAGTGAAACGTGGCTGCGATGCATATGTCCCCCTCTGTGGCCACTCCAGGCTCTGAACATTAGTGTTATTAAAATAACAAACTTTTACTCACCTATCCTGTCTAACTGTACTTGGGGTTTCCAGTAGATATCCAGCAGGACGCGCTGCTGATGGATCTCTTCCTCGTACTGGACGATAGTTGTTTTAAAAACTCTGAATATTTCTTCAGCAGCAGCAGTTAGTCGCTCGTTGACAAACTCTCTCAAACTCTCAACTGAACTCATTGTTCTTTAATTACTCGTTCAATAATGAGCTGCGCTGTGACTCGGTACCGTCTTCACTTCTTTCATTAAGGCCCACACGCCTCGCAGACTCAAACCAACAGCCAGCTGCCTGTGTCCGACCGCTCTGCTGCCTCTCGTCTGACCCGTTCGGCAGTAAGGTGAAAAAACAAAGTGCACACAGTATTCCGCCCCTCCCACACATCGCGCTGATTCGCTAGCACAACGCCAATCAGAATGGTCACACAGCAAGCACACAACCAATCAGAGAGTCCCGTGGCTCAGACGGCCAACGGCCCACCTCCTCAGACTTCGACTCCCGACCTCGTACACCGGCCCAACCGTTGGACGTCTGAAACGTTTATGGAGACTCGGACGAGGTCGGGAACAAAAGTGTTTGGTGTGTTCAGCTGCGTCGGAAGCTTTCCGATTTAGCATGCGAAGTCTGAGGAGGTGGGCTGTCGGACGTCTGAGCCACTGGATTCCCTGGTTGGCGGTAATTGCCACTACATATCCTGAGTCCTTTATCCTGTTCCACATCTAGCTGCTTAAGGTGGCTTTCTGCTGCTGACATATGCAACACTCCCATAATTTAATCTGGCTCTCATCATGGTTTTATATATAATTAATAGACACTTGCTGGATGCAGCCCAATCACGACCTGATAAGCATCTCAAGAGGTAATCAACATTTTTTTTAAAAAATTTTTATGATTAGGCTATTACTTTTTTGGCCTTTCGTGGCTTTATTTGATAGCTCAGCTGAAAAAGTGACAGGAAACATGATGAGAGAGAGGGGGAGTGACACGCAGCAAAGGGACCCGGTCCGGTCTGCTGCAAGAGGTGCGCCTGCTTTACCAACTGAGACAAACAGCGTCCCGTTATGAACATTTTTACACTTATCTTTTGTCCTGCAATGTGCTGCCTCCAGGTAAGCATTTCATCAAACAGCACTCCCACAAAACAAATGACTTTAACTTGTTCCAGTGTTACACCACGTAACTTTATTGGTATTTCTTTGTGGCGTTTTGCAAAAAATATCACTTGAGTTTTTGCAACTGACAGTTTAAACTCCCACTTTTTTGCCCACTGCTCCACAACCGCTGCCTGCAGCTTCTTCTGCAGATATTTCTGATTCCTCCCCCTTATCCATAATGCCCCATCATCAGCGAATAATGACTGACTTATTCCTCCCCCCACCTCCTCAAAGATGTCATTAATCATACATTTAAAGAGTACTGGACTGTATATACTCCCCTGTGGTGTTCCATTTTCAACCTTGAATACTGGTGAGTGGTCTTTCCCTACTCTGATCTCTATCGTCCTCCCAAACAGGAAACCCAACACCCAGTTATACATCTTCCCTCTCCCAACTTATCCAGTTTGATTAGCAAGCCTTCTTTCCACAACATGTCATACGCTTTCTCTATGTCAAAAAACACAGCAACCACTATCTCGTTATTAGTCGTTGCTTTCCTGATTTCTGATTCTAAGCACAATACTGAGTCCATTGTATTTCTCCCTTTACGAAACCCACTCTGACTCGACGAAAATAAATCCCTAATTTCTATGAAATACATCAACCTCTCTGTTACCATCTTTTCCATAGTTTTCCCTAATTGAGATGTGAGAGCAATTGGTCTGTAGTTTGATGGGTTTGATGCAACTTTACCTGGTTTTAAAATTGACACTATAACTGAGTGCTTCCATGCAGCTGGAATCTCCCCAAACTACGAATGCTTCTTGAACACAAATTACACTGGGTTTATCCTGCAGATCTGAGACAAACTTCTTCAGCTCTTGTCCATTAGCTATGACATTTCTTTCATTCCACTGCAATATACTTATGACCATATGATCCACCACCCCGTGATTGCGATGGTGTCTGCGAACTGGGTGAGCCTCCTTTCAACACTGCCTCCACTTCCTCCGACCCAATTTCTGTTTTCTTGTCTGTTTGCGCAGAACAATTAATTACATCAACCATGAACAGTATAAACTGCCTTTTCTCCAAAATCAACCTCTTTCACTCCTCTACATCCCTCACATGCTCTCATTTCATGCCTGTCTGCTATCTTAACACTACTGCTGTTTGGCTGCATCCCCACTTTTCTGACCGCATATCTGACCACAATTTTAAAGGTGAACAAAATAATTGGGCCAATAAATGTTCTCCAGTTGCTAAGCAGACTCAAAAAGACATTTAGTTATTTTTTCCATTTTTTACATGTTATTTAAATTCATTTAATTAACTATATTTAACACCAATGTCATACTCTTTTCACACAGTATGTTTACACCATCTTTGGGTACTCCTTCTATTAAGGTGTAGATCTACTCAGCTTAATTCCACAAAGAAATGTGGTACTCTTTTCTAAACTGCTACTTTGAACTAGCAGCTAACTTTTTGGTTACATACTTGGAAGCTACTGTGAAAACTACAAGTATTTAACATAGAACTGTTTATATAAAAGCGAGACATGAGGAGAGACAATAAGTGGGACACATGAAACCGATTCACTTGACTTTTTAATCATAATGTTAACAAATATGGGCAAATCAGCATGAATATAGACACAAACTTTTACACACACACACACACACACACACATATATATATATCAGTGTTTCCCCTACCATTCTGTTAGCGGGGCGGCCTGCCCGGCCAACGCGGAAAAAGAAAATCTAGGCGACAGACCATCAGACCTTACTTCCGCGTCTTCACTGACCACCGAGAAAATCATACATAAGCTGTGGCATGTCGACGTTCTCCCTCCCTCTGCTCCTTGGCGCGTGACTGTGTCAGATTGTGTGACTCTGCTGTCCTGTCCGACTGGGCTTGGCTTGTTGCAGAGAAAGAGCTTGGGAGACTGGTGCTTGATGGGAGGGAAAGAATGGATCAATTAAAGGGTTAAGTGCAAATGGTGGGTTGAGAGATTCTGAATAAACTTGCAGTCTCGCCTATGCTTCATTTTTTGATCAGCACTTTTTGGTATCTTGAACCTGCATCTTATTGTGGTGGAGGGGTTTGAGCACCTGAATAATCCGAGGAGCTATGTTGTCCGGGGCTTATTGCCCCTGGTAGGTTCTCCCAAGACAAACAGGTCCTAGGTGACGGGTCAGACTAAGATCGGTTCCAAAGCCCCTAATGAACAGAAAAACAACAAGTAAGTGTGCGTCGCCTGGAATGGCATCACGGGGGGCCCACCCTGAGGCGAGAGCCTGGTGGCCGGGTCTTTGCCCACGGGACCCGGCTGGGCTCAGCCCGAACGAGCAACGTGGGCCCGCCCTCCAGTAGGCTCAAAACCTGCAGGAGGATTCAGAAGGGGCCGGTGCAGTGTGTTTTGGGTGGCAGTTGTGGGCGGGGGCCCCGACAATCCAATCCTTGGACAATAACTCTAGCCATGGGGACATGGAATGTCATCTTCCTGGGGGAAAGAGCCTGAGCTAGTGCGAGAGGTTAAGCGGTACCGGCTTGAGATAGTCGGGCGCACCTCCACGCACAGTCTTGGCTCTGGAACCCGACTCATTGAGAGAGGCTGGACTCTCTTCTATTCTGGAGCTGCCTGCGGTGAGAGGCGGCTCCCCAGCTCAGCCGCCATGTGTTGGAGTTCACCCCGGTAAACAAGAAGGTCGCTTCCCTATGCCTTCAGGTCCGGGATAGGTCTCTCACTGTTGTTTCGACTTATGGGCCAAGCAGCAATGCAGAGTACCCGACCTTCTTGGAGGCTGGGAGGGGTACTGGAGAGTGCTCCAACTGGGGACTCCTTCGAGGAAAGGCCTCCTCGATCTGAAACCGAGTGGTGTTTTGTTACTGGACTTCTGTGCTAGTAACAGTTTGTCCATAAGGAACACCATGTTTGAGCATAAGGGTGTCCATATGTGCACTTGGCACCAGGATGCCCTAGGACGGAGGTCAATGATTGACTTTGTAGTCCTGTCATTTGACCCCCGGCCGTTTGTCTTGGACACTCAGGTGAAGATAGGGGCTGAGCTGTCAACTGATCACCACCTGGTGGTGAGTTGGATCCGCCTGCAGGGGAGGAAGCATTGTGAGGGTCTGCTGGGAACGTCTGGCAGAACCCTCTGTCAGGGAGATCTTCAACTCCCACCTCCGGGAGAGCTTTGACCAGATCCCGAGGGAGGCTGAGGACATTGAGTCTGAATGGACCATGTTCTCCACTTCCTTTTTTGACACGGCTGTCTGAGGCTGTAGCTGTATCATCTCCTGTGCCTGTCATGGTGGCAATTCCCTGAACCCGCTGGTGGACTCCAGAAGTAAGGGAAGCTGTCAAGCTGTAGAAGGAGTCCTATCGAGCCTGGTTGGCTTGGGGCACTCCTGAGGCAGCTGACGGGTACCGGCAGGCCAAACGTACGGCAGCACGGGCGGTCGCACAAGTAAAAACTCGGGTCAGGGAAAAGTTCAAGGAGGCCATGGAGGAGGCCTATCGGTCAGCCCCAAAGAAATTCTGGCAAACCATGCGGCGCCTCAGGAGGGAGAAACAGTCCTCCACCAACACTGTTTACAGTGGAGATTGGGAGCTGTTGACCTCGACTGGGGACATTGTCAGGCAATGGAAGGAATACTTCGAGGATCTCCTCAATCCCACTGACACGCCTTTCATAGAGGAAGCAGAGGCTGGGGGCTCAGAGGCCGACTCATTCATCACTCAAGCCGAAGTTACTGAGGTAGTCCGGCAGCTCCTCAGTGCCAAGGCACCGGGAGTGGATGAGATTTGCCCTGAGTACCTCAGGTCTCTGGATGATGGGTCTGGGCCGCGGAACACTGGACCAGCTCTATACCCGCCGCAGGGTGCTCAAGGGTTCATGGGAGTTTGCCCAACCAGCCCACATGTGTTTTGTGGCCTTGGAAAAAGCATTCGACCGTGTCCCTCTTGGCATTCTGCGGGAGGTGCTCCAGGAGGACGAGGTTGGAGGCCCTCTATTAAGGGCTGTACGGTCCCTGTACGAACAGAGCAGGAGCTTGGTTCGCATTGCCGGCAGGAAGTCAGACCTGTTCCCAGTGCATGTTGGACTCCAACAGGGCTGCCCTTTGTCACAGGTTCCGTTCATTATGTTTCTGGACAGAATTTCTAGGCGCAGCCACGGGCCGGAGGGGCTCCGGTTCGGAAGCCGCTGGATCTTATCTCTGCTTTTCGCAGGTGATGTGGTCTTGTTGGCCCCTTCGAGCCAGGACCTCCAGCATGTCCTGGGGTGGTTTGCAGCCAAGTGTGAAGCAGCTGGGATGAGAATCAGCACCTCCAAGTGTGAGGCCATGGTTCTCGACCGGACAAAGGTGGCTTGCTCCCTCCAGGTTTGGGGAGAGCTCCTGCCTCAAGTGGAGGAGTTTAAGTATCTTGGGGTCTTCTTCACGAGTGAGGGAAGGATGGAAAGTGAGATTGACAGGCAGATCGTTGCAGTCGCTGCAGTAATGCGGTCATTGTATCGGTCTGTCATGGTGAAGAGAGAGCTGAGCGGAAAGGCAAAGCTCTCGCTTAACAGGTCAATCTACGTTCCTACCCTCACCTATGGCCATGAACTTTAGGTCATGACCGAAAGAATAAGATTCCGGATACAAGCGGCTGAAATGAGTTTCCTCCGCAGGGTGGCGGGGCGCTCCCTTAGAGATAGGGTGAGGAGCTCTGTCACACGGGAGGAAATCAGAGTAGAGCCACTGCTCCTCCACATCGAGAGGAGCCAGCTGAGGTGGCTCAGGCATCGGTTTCACATGTCCTGCCGGGAGGAAGACTCAGGACACGCTGGAGTAACTATGTTGCTCGGCTGGCCTGGGAACGCCTTAGGATCCTCCCGGAAAAGCTGGAGGAAGTGTTCGGGGAGAGGGAAGTCTTGGTGTCTCTGCTCAGGCAGCTGCCCCCGCAACCTGGCCCAGGGTAACGCAGAAGAAGATGGATGGATGGATGGACTTTCTGCTATAAACTGGGCTCTTTTTCGCGCTCTCTGCTTCAATTTCCCTTTCTTCAGCTTCTCTTTCAGCCTTTAAGTTTTATTCTTCTACCTCAAGTCTTTGAATCTCTTCCTTTTGTTAATGTTGTGCATTTGTTATCTTTGACACCTCTCGTGTGGCCACAACTTCAGCTGCCGCCTGTTTTGCATTCAGGGACAGGATGGAAGAGTGTCTGGATACTTTGGAGGAAGCCTTTGACTTAGTGGTTTGAGCTGCAGAGACACGAGACACTGTACTGCCAAACACCGACTTAGCATCAGGCCAAGATATGTCTTTTAAATCATCATCACTGTGAAAGTGTTGAGACTTGATATTTGCAATCATGGATGCCTGGCATGTGTCATTCATTCTCAGAATGTCAGGTTCAGGACTTGAAATGGCTCCTTGTTCGAGGTAAGTATTGTAAATGTCAACTTGGATGATGTTGATTGCATTAACAATCTCATCAATCAGATCAGTAATATCATTGTTCTTCATGGATCGTTTTAAGCCAGTGAAGTGATACTTCTGTACATCTTTACAAAACTCCCATTTAGATTGATCAATTCATCATCTAACAGAGCTTTTCCTCTTTCAGTTAGCTTCCTCCAGTGCGTCCAGTTTTCCTAATTACAGGAGGCAGTTGTGTGTCACCGGCAACAACCTGAAATTGTGTGTCCTGCACTGTCTTCAACTTGCTCATCAGCGTCAGCTTGCTGTGATAGGGTGGTCTGCTCAGTTTTTTGTTTTTTTTTAAGGTCTCCATGGATGACCTCTTCAGTTGGCAGACAAGTATTTACTTTGTGTGTGACATAGTAAATGTGCAGGGTGTTGAATGTGTTGAAATTTGAATAAAATGTATTCTGTTCTCTATTGTGTGCAAATAAGAAATGAAATGTTGTGTTGAAAATGAAAAGAAATGTAAATATAATTATCTTTGATTACCTTAGCTTCACTTTTTGCAAAATACACATAAAACACTACAGTTTCAAAATAACTTCATTTCACTTCATTTAATGAAAAATAAAACTGCAATTAACAGGGTGTAAATACTCTTGGCACAGTCTAAATACAAAAAACTTACTTGTATGAACAATACTTTGATATTAACTTAAAACATCTTGGTTTCAACTGGGAGAATGGTGAATTTACTTATCTATTTAGCTTCTTACTAGATAATCAATCGCAGGAAAAAATGTCCACTGCTGCTTTAAAGGAAAAACACAAATGTCTGAGTGATAGAAACTTAATGGCAGCTAACAGTACTTGTGCTACTCTCAAGACACTCTCCTCAACATGCTTGCTCGTGTAGCCTTGTTCGCTTTCCCCTTGTATTCACACGAACAGTTCATGATATGGCACTTCCCTTTACTATATGGGGCCTACAGCTACTCCATCTTCATCTGCTTGGATGATGCAGAAGTGTTCTACTATGCCGCCCATTGATTTGATGCGAGACGCGAGTTTCTTTTACTGATGTTTATTCACAACATAGAACTAGAAGTTCAATTAAACAAATAAAAAACATCAGCTGTTACGATGGTTACAGAAATAGCATTGATTAACACTGTAGCAAACATCAATAAAAATACACAGGGTAATACTGACCACTTTAGCCTGTTTAATCAATGGCAGAGTCAGTCATCCCCCAGAGGCAATCCGCAGAATCCAAATCTTCACCATAGACTACTCACAAAAGCACCTTCACATAGCAGCAACACCACGAAGCATGACAAAAAAGCGAACCAACAAGTAACATCACCACTACAGTTACTCTTCATTTCCGTGAATCATATGGAGCTCCCAAAACACAACATCCGGTTTGTCTTATCAGAATAAAAGCATGTAAAAGCATTTCAAAATAGACTCAAAACAGCTGCAATTTCACAGACATTCTTGCATATCTTGACTAAATACACATACACCACATTACCACAAAAGCTTGGCTACTTGTGTTGCTTGGCACGATGAGGGTTTGTGCGAAATTTGATGCAAATAAGGATGGCGATTTTATGGCTAAATGACCAAAGAACAGCTGGAATGTGTTCACTTTTGAGTGGACAGGCTTTCTCCGGCAGCACTGTCCTCTGGTACAAGCCTCCGTTTAAGAGTCTGTAGCGTCACATAGTGCACTCCTCCCATCATTTGTTCTTTATGTAGATTGCAGGGAGGTCTGACTTCAGTGTACATTATTTAATACCAGGGACAACAGGCTACCAAATTATAAAGGAACGACTTCCACAACGGAGGGTGTTGCGTGAAAAAGCACCGTTGGCATCATGACTCGTCGACAGCATGCCCCGACGAGCGCGGACTGCAAGGGCCCGTTCATCGCTGCTCCATTGCACCCCATTGGAGTTTAGAATTGGGTTCTTAGTGGGGGGGCTTTTAATTTGGATGTAGCAACCTTTTCTCCTGGATCTCAGTGGATGTCAAGTTGCTCATCTTGACGTCCACGGATGAAGTGATGGACTGACTGCTGTGATCAGCTGTTTCCTGGTTTTAAAATTCCCCAGCTGTGGGGTTCACAACAGTGCACATCATCGACAGCTCCATCCATCTCACGCAGGGGCTGGCACATTGACGCCTCAGATTTAGAGAGCAGGCAAGGTGGAAATAAGTGTACCCTCTGAGGCGGCAAATTGGCAGACCAAAACAGACCCTCACTTTGTCGCCCTCTGTTTAAAACCGCGGACCGAGCTGCCAAAAGGACGGGTGAATTGGCAGGTTGCTCCCCTGTCTACAAAGGGCTACTGTTTTAGTCTGTCTGTTTTAAACTCCAGTGTGTCCTCATGGGAGCTTGCCAGACTGGGAATTGTCTCTGGTCTGCCGCTGTCAGTGCTGTCCCATGGACGGTGTTGGACCGGGTGGCTAGAGGGCTTTGCACTTTGGTGTGGGGCCTCCTGTCAGCCCGGGTTGGGGTGGTCTCTGTGGCGGTGCTCCCTGCGGCCTTGGATCGTGATCTCTCTTAGTGTGACTGGCCCCCAAAGGTAGCTTCTTCCTCGAGAGTGTGGGTCTGTGTGTGTGTGTGTGTGTGTGTGTGTGTATATGCATGCGTATCTGTGAGAGTGTGTATGTATTTGGGGATCACTCTGTGCATATCTGTGGGGTTGGGAGGGTTGGATTCTTTCGATTTTCTTTGTTGTTTTTGATCTCTTTTGTGGTTTTTAATCTCTGTGAGGCACTTTGTGCTAGTTTCTCTATGAAAAGTGCCACACAAATGAAGATTGATTGATTGATTTATTTCTGGTTCTGAATTATGGTTTCTCACCTGTATGAGTTCTCATGTGATTAGTGAATAGATCACGACGACTGAAAGCCTTCCCACAAATTTCACAGGTAAAAGGTGTCTCACCTGTGTGGGTTCTCATGTGTCTTTTCATACTAGATGGATCACTTAATTTTATCCCACATGTTTTGCAAGTAAACGGTTTCTCACCTGTGTGGATTCTCATGTGATTTGTTAATAGATCACGACGCCTGAAAGCCTTTCCACAAATTTCACAGGTAAAAGGTTTCTCACCTGTGTGGGTTCTCATGTGTATTGCTACGTATGCACGTTGGCTGAATGTTTTCCCACATGTGATACATGTAAACGGTTTCTCACCTGTATGGGTTCTCATATGCCTTTTCACGCTAGATGAATCACGTAATGTTTTCCCACATGTTTTGCAAGTAAACGGTTTCTCACCTGTGTGGATTCTCATGTGATGGGTTAATAGAGCACGACTTCTGACAGCCTTCCCACAAATTTCACATGTAAAAGGTTTTTCACCTGTGTGGGCCATCATGTGGGTTGCCATGGCTGCACGTTGGCTGAATGTTTTCCCACATGTGTTGCAAGAAAGTGGCTTCTCACCTGTGTGGGTTCTCATGTGAGCTTTTAAGGTACTGTTTAACGTGTAAGTCTTCCCACATGTTTTACAGGAATACGGTTTCTCACCTGTGTGGACTTTCATGTGAGCTGTTAAGTTACTGTTTAGCGCGAAAGTCTTCCCACATGTTTTGCAAGAATACGGTTTCACACCTGTGTGGACTTTCATGTGACGTGTTAAGTTTGGAC
Source organism: Diplodus puntazzo (assembly GCA_963678695.2). Lineage (NCBI taxonomy): Eukaryota > Metazoa > Chordata > Actinopteri > Spariformes > Sparidae > Diplodus > Diplodus puntazzo. The sequence goes on along the minus strand of OZ023173.1, from coordinate 26,931,524 downwards.
GGAGGCTAAAAGCTTTCCCACATGTTTTGCAAGAATACGGTTTCTCACCTCTGTGGGTTCTTAAGTGTGCATTCAATTGGGACTTACACTTAAAAGCCTTTCCACATGTGTCACAGTTGAGAAACTTTTCACCTGGGTGAGTGTTATGTTGAATGTCTGATGAGGTAGAGTTTTTATTTTTTCCGTGATGTCTTTTATTTTCCTTAGGCTCTCCATCTCCAGCTGATCCCGAGTCTCCATGTTTTCCTCCTTTCTGGTTTCGGCTCTCAGCTACATGAGAGTTGTTAGAGAGGAGCTGGTGGTCACTTGTTGGTTCTGCTTCACTGTGGTCACTTTCCTCATAAGTTGGAGTCAATATGACGGTATCCGTCTCCACCTTCAATACAAGCTGCTCTCCCTCCAGACTGGTGCAGAGTTCCTCCTGTTCCTCTTTAATCTCTGGAGGCTCTGGGTCCTCTTGGTCCAGACTGGAGTTCCTCTCCTCGTTACAGAGCTGCTGGTCAGCCAGAACCTCCTCCTCCTTACAGACATGTTGCTGTGGGAGCTCTGGAGGGACACAGAACAAAAGACAGAGAATTAATAATATAAATATATATAGCTTGATAAAAAAGGGGCTATTTAATCTCTGGTGATTAATCATACATTCGTAAATGGGACACCACCTTCGTTGTTTAGCTATTTTGAATAATCCGAAGGACAATTTTCAAAATCCAAATGTGCAAGTTTGCCTTGAACAGTTCAAATCCATTCTGAATCAATTTATTCAGACTCATATTCTTTGACGAAATGATTATATATGTTTATTGACTGAGTAATTATGGGTAAAATAAATGAAATGACAATTTTGAACAACAACAGATAACAGAAAATGTAAAGACTGTAATTGGGATAGTAATAAAGTTAAGTGACCGTTGGCAGATGGTAAAGTTAAAGGGTCAGGTTTTATATATCAAATATCATGGGAATAATTCTTAATACTAACTGGACCCTAACCTCAATTCTCTTAAGTTCATAAGATAGAAGTCAGAACCTAGATAGAAGTCAGAACTTTAGACACCAACTCGTTCTCGTGTGTGGATCCAGCTGTATGAAGACGTTCAGCCTGTTTTGTCTGGGATGTAAATGTAATGTAAATGTAAATGTAAATGTACTTTATTTATACATCCCTTTACAACAATCCTTTCGGTTACCAAAGTGCTTTACAGCAGGTGATAAGCAAAAAGAATAAATAAAAACAATAAAAACAGTGAAAGCAATAGAATACAGCAAAATCAAATAAGATAAAATAAGATAAAATAAGATTAAAAAAAAAATGTCATCACACTACTGGGTATTAAAAGCCATCCTAAATAAATAGGTTTTTAACCTAGATTTGAAGAGGCCCAGGTCAGAAATAACACGCATCTCGGCGGGGAGCTTATTCCAGAGCCTGGGAGCAGCAACAGAAAAGGCTCGGTCACCCCAGTGTTTATACTTTGACCTGGGCACTTCCAGCAATGGTTGGTTAGTTGACCTCAGAGCTCTACCAGGATTACGGACAGTTAAACGCTCAGATAAATACGATGGGGCGAGGCCGTTAGGAGCTTTAAAAACAAACATTAAAAGTTTAAAATCAATTCTATTGACAGGAAGCCAATGAAGGGAGTTAAGAACAGGAGTGATGTGCACAGGTCTGTTAGTGAGGACCTTGTAATGCCTCCATGGGGGGGGGGGAACAGTGTCATGTACACCCCAAATGTAATTACATGGTGACATGTGGCAGGAAGGGGGTGGGAAGCGAATATTCAGTCCAACAGACAAGCTCTTGTTTGTAAGTCACAGTTTATAATAGGTCAGCTTGTCCTGTGGTTGAGGGGTGAGAGTACGGGGAAAGGAAGCAGACCCTCGTGATGAAGACAAAAAGGTGCAGGAGGGGGGAGATGACAGAGACCAACAGTCAGGGCTTCCTGCTGTGGAGGATGACAATAGGACATGTTCCGATCTATCTATCTATCTATCTATCTATCTATCTATCTATCTATCTATCTATCTATCCAATGAAACACAGGGGTTTCGCTTGGGAATCATCAATAAATTCAGAACCTCCGGAGTCCCGGAGTGGAATGAACCAAAACGAGGGAAACACTCGTATGTTCGCTCCATGTAGTGAAACGTGGCTGCGATGCATATGTCCCCCTCTGTGGCCACTCCAGGCTCTGAACATTAGTGTTATTAAAATAACAAACTTTTACTCACCTATCCTGTGTAACTGTACTTGGGGTTTCCAGCAGATATCCAGCAGGACGCGCTGCCGATCGATCTCTTCCTCGTACTGGACGATAGTTGTTTTAAAAACTCTGAATATTTCTTCAGCAGCAGCAGTTAGTCGCTCGTTGACAAACTCTCTCAAACTCTCAACTGAACTCATTGTTCTTTAATTACTCGTTCAATAATGAGCTGCGCTGTGACTCAGTACCGTCTTCGGTTCATTCATCACACACAGCAGCTAATGCTGCCAGCTGCTACTGTTTACTTCCGCTCGGTGCCACGCTCTAAAGCTCCGACAGGGGAAGTGCGGAGGCTTTTAGTTCCGCTTCAGACTGAAGACATTGAATTCAGAACTTGTTCAAAATATATATGACTACAGTTTAAATGTTGAACAATTTTATTAGGCCAACAAATGTTGCTAAGTTGCTAAGCAGACTCAAAGAGACTTTTAATTATTTTTTCCATTTCTTACATGTTATTCAAATTAATTTAAAACAATTTTCATACTCTTTTCACACAGTGTGTTTACACTATGTTTGTGTACTCCTTGTATTAAGGTGTAGATCTACTCTGCTTAATTTCACAAAGAAATGTGGGACTCTTTTCTAAACTGCCACATTGAACTAACAGCTAACTTTTTGGTTACATACATGGAAGCTATTGTAATAACTACAGGTATTTAACATTTACCTGTTTATATTAGAGCAGGACACCAGAGGGATATTGCGCAAAAGCAGATTTAAGAAATCGAGGATAATTGAGCAAGCACGGCTTGATCTAGTCTGCTTGGCGCATCCTGGCTTAACTGGTTGCACGTTTGCCAAGCCAGGATGAAAAGGCACGGCTATGTTAAGCCAATTGTAGATAGTCGGGATAAGTGCATGTTCACGGCATACTTAAATAGACCTTTCGATCGCTCACAGAAACACAGATGAGAAAAAAAGGCATTACAAGTGCCATAATTAAAGAATGAGTAGTTCAAAACTGAACAATTGATAAACAGTGCTCAACTGGAACTGTCATAATTAGGGTTCAATTAAAGGACTAAAGGAGATACTTTTAAAGTCCACTCATCAACAGTTGTACACTTTGCATGTTACTCATGTTGAAATGTAGAGTATGATTAAGTGCTAACAATTATCCACAATGTGTGTCATTTAATCTATTTTTCTCAGGTTACGTTTTTATCTATTTTATCTTTCTCTCCTTCATAAAGAACAAACTTGTCTGGCTATTAAATGACCTCGCAGCAAGTTAAAATTACATACAAGAGCATTTTGCAGGCTGGTGACTTTAAAGTAGATAACAGTGAACAAATGAGGTGAATAGATGAGGTGCCTGCTGACATGTTGAATGTCAGTATGATTCTAGCAGTTAAATGGCAGAGGGGCGGCCCAACAAGCCAGGATAGGACCCCAGTGGAGGAGCTGGCACTCCATCTGAATAAAGGGAGGCCAGTGATGGAGGGGTTTCAGGGAGGGACAGTAACAGACTCTCTCCCAGCCACAGAAACTGTCTGCTTCATACAGGGTACATATTGCAGTACTACTGCACATGGAACACAGTCAAATAAATATATTATACTGTCTGACTTTGGATTTCCTTACAGTGTCTGGAAACACAGTTGCACTTTTGGAGCCAGCAGAAGATGATCCGCTTAGTACATGGTACTCAAATCACAGGGTTGGTATGTCCTGTGAAATCCGAAGGTCATCTTGATTCCAGCCCTTGTCTTGGTGTGTGCATGGTTGTGGGCCTGCTGTGGTGGGTTTCGGGGTCCACAAGGGGAGTCTAGAGGAATGACTCGCAGGCATAGCCTTTGTCTCCCAGCAGCACACCAGAGAATTTGCCTGAAAATGCAAGATATCATTTAGAAAACTACATGGCAGAGTTAAACACTCATGATGTCCAAGGTGCTTAGAGTACAAATGAAATGTGCGGCTTACCTTGTGAAAGTCTCTCGTAAATTGGACTGGCCCGAAAGACTCTGGAGTCATGCAGTGAGCCAGGACACTTTGCCTCTGAATTGCTGTCAAGGCACTCGGCATCACAGATCATCTGAAATGTGAACTTGTAACCTATTAAGGTCATTTAATGCACAGAATTAATTTATGTTAGGTCACAGCAACCAAAAATCACTCTTACCTAAACATTGATGCTGTGGAAGGATTTCCTGTTAATGTAATCTCCCTCATGTTCTCCTGAGGGGCGTTTGATCCTGATGTGTGTGCAATCCACTGCACCAATGATGTGAGGGAAAGCTGGAACAAAAAATAGTGAGTATCCAACTGTGACTGATCAAAGTAGAAACTAATGGTTGCACATTGAAATTGAGGTTACCTGCAATCATGTAAATCTTCTCTTCTGTGGCCAGAGAAGGTGAGGAATTATGTTGATGAATGACTTCAGCTCCAGACAAACACGTCTTATTGTGCAGCAAATGGTTCCTTTATTGAGGTTCTCTGCATCCCCAACAGAATAAAGGAAGCTCCCACTTGCAAAAAATCTTGTGTGTGTGTGTGTGTGTGTCCCTGTCACAGATTTCATTGAAAACACCTTTTCAACATCATCAGCTGTTTTGTAATCTCAATTACTGCAATAAAACATATTTATGAGACCTCTGATTGACAAGCAGTCTTCATTAGCATAGCAATATAACACTTGGCCCAAATAATAATACTACCACTAGAATAAATATAAAAAGACTTTTGCAATTACAAACAGCCAACAGATTTAAATGAAATGAAAAATGACAATATATATAATATTTTAATGCAGGATAATTAAAATGATGCAACATACTTAGAAAGACCATGGACATGCTGTAAAACACATTAATTCCTCACAGGATTGATGGTGGAAATACAGGTGAATCACTAGGATTAATCTTAGCCTGGCTGCTAGCCTGGTCTGGAGCAAATCTCCATGGTAACTTATACCATAACATATCCTACTGCCCCCTATCCTGCTTTTGAGCAACCGGATCACGGATAAGTTGAGCCAGGATAACCATGATATCCCGGCTTAATCCCTTATCCTAGTTTTGTGCAATATCACTCTGGTCTTGCAAGGTTACGACTTCTCACCTGTGTGAGTTCTCACGTGATGTGTTAAGGAAGGACGAAATCTGAAATCTTTCCCACATATTTTGCAAGTATATGGTTTCTCACCTGTGTGGGTTCTCATGTGAACTGTTAAGTTTCCACGTTGGCTGAAAGCTTTCCCACATGTCTTGCAACTAAATGGCTTCCCGCCTGTGTGGATTTTCATGTGCCCTTTCAAACTATATGAATCACCTAACGTTTTCCCACATGTTTGGCAAGAATACAATTTCTCACCTGTGTGGGTTCTCATGTGAACTGCTATGTGTGAACTTTGGCTGAAAGTTTTCCCACAAATATCACAGGTAAAAGGTCTCTCACCTGTGTGGGTTCTTAGGTGTATATTCAAGTCAGACTTAAATTAAAAGTCTTTCCACGTGTGTCACGTTTGAAAGACTTTTCACCTGGGTGAGTGTTATGTTGAATGTCTGATGAGGTAGAGTTTTTATTTTTTCCGTGATGGCTTTTCTTTTTCTTCGGCTCTCCATCTCCATCTGATCCTGAGTCTCCATGTTTTCCTCCTTTCTGGTCTCGGCTCTCAGCTACATGAGAGTTGTTAGAGAGGAGCTGGTGGTCACTTGTTGGTTCTGCTTCACTGTGGTCACTTTCCTCATAAGTTGGAGTCAACATGACGGTATCCGTCTCCACCTTCAGTACAAGCTGCTCTCCCTCCCGACTGGTGCAGAGTTCCTCCTGTTCCTCTTTAATCTCTGGAGGCTCTGGGTCCTCTTGGTCCAGACTGGAGTTCCTCTCCTGGTTACAGAGCTGCTGGTCAGCCAGAACCTCCTCCTCCTTACAGACATGTTGCTGTGGGAGCTCTGGAGGGACAAAAGACAGAGAATTAATAATATAAACCCACATATATTATATATGGCTAACATCTGGAGTTGGTTCTCGGGGGACAGAGCCTACAGAGAACTTCTTAAGGACTTTATGGACGAGTGCCAGCAGAACCACTTACAGCTCAATGCTGGGAAGACCAGAGAGCTGGTGGTGGATTTCCGCAGGCACAGACAACCCTGCACACAGGAGAACATCCAGGGAACGGACATTAAGATGGTGACATCTTACAAGTACCTGGGAGTTCACATGAACAATAAACTGGACTGGACTGATCACACTGCAGCGACATACAAGAAAAGTCAGAGCAGACTGTATCTGCTGAGGAAGCTCAGGTCTTTGCAGTGCAGGGGGCACTCCTGACCTCTTTCTATGACTCTGTGGTGGCATCAGCCATTTTCTATGGAGTAGTCTGCTGGAGCAGCAGCATCTCAGCAGCAGACAGGAGGAGACTTGATAAACTTATCAAGAAGGCCAGCTCCATCCTGGGATGCCCTCTTGACCCAGTGCAGGTGGAGGGAGATGTGTTGTTTCTTTTGTACTATATCATGTTTATATGTAAATACGTCTATTGTATTTCTTACCTTTTTAATTATATTGTTAATTTTTGCTATTGGTTTTGTCTTTTGAAATATTCTGTCGTTTGGCTGCTGGGACAAACAAATTGCCCTGCCTTCAGAACATAAAAGGATTTATGATTCTGATTCTGATTCGACAAACTTTGCCCAGGTAAACTTTTGGTTTCTCACCTGTGGGTTCTCATGTGAACTGTTCAGGCACTGGTTTGATTAAAAGTCTTCCCACATGTTTTTAAAGAATACGGCCTCTCACCTGTGTGGTCACTTGTTGGTTCTGCTTTACTGTGGTCACTTTCCTCATAAGCTGGAGTCAACATGACGGTATCCGTCTCAACCTTCAGTACAAGCTGCTCTCCCTCCATAATGGTGCAGAGTTCCTCCTGTTCCTCTTTAATCTATGGAGACTCTGGGTCCTCTTGGTCCAGACTGGAGTTCCTCTCCTGGTCAGCGAGAACCTCCACATGTTGCTGTGGGAGCTCTGGAGGGACAGACAACAAAAGAGAGAATTAATAATATCTCTGTCTCCTCCTAGTTCTCTGGCTCCCCCCACCATCAAAAACATGTACATCAGATTGATTCTCCAGTCCGTGTTCTTGACTGAGGCACTGGCTAGCATCTGGAGTTGGTTCTAGGGCTTGACTATGCTGCCCACTGCTACCTCAGGATGGATTGTGTAGGAGACACACTACTTAATAAAATGTAATTAATCATTGGCGATTAATAACACACTCATAAACGGGGCACCGTATCTGTTGTTTCATCTATTTGACTAATCTGGAGGAAATCAATTAAATCCAACTGGTCAAGTTTATCTTGAACAGTTCAAATCAATTCCAAATTAATTTATTCAATTTCAAAATCTATATTCAATCTCATATTCTTAAGCAGTGATTTCTTTACACAGATCCATCGGTTCTCCAAAATAGAATTGACTTGCACAGGACAACGACAAATGATTATATATGTTTATTAACTAAATGCTTCAGGGTAAAACAAATGAACTGACAATTTAGACGGACAACACCTGATAAACACAAAATATAGAGATGGTGAAATTATGGTCAGCTTTTAGACATTAAATATTCTGGGAGAAATTTGTAATACCAACGAGACCATAATCTCATTTCTGTTAAGGTCATAAGACAGAAGTCAGAACTTTAGACACCAACTCGTTTTCACGTGTGTGGATCCAGCTGTGTGGAGACGTTCAGCCTGCTTTGTCTGGGAGTCAGGAGGTCCTAAATTTTTGGTTTCCTCAAGTGTTCTGGGTTGGACTACGGGCTCGCCGTGTCGGTCCAATAGCCAGAGGGAAGTCCAGTACAGAGTCGGTCTCGGTTTGGAGCACACAAAGTCTCTCTTTAGTTGGAAACCACTTGGACGCCTTCTGAAGCAGACAATCACTCCAATGTCTTAATCAATGAGGATAGTCTTGATAAAGACTTCTTCTTAGTGGCTTTGAGTGGTGGTTCTTACGCTCTGATTCTTAAACTTCTTCTGAACTCGGTGGTGATACTTTAACGATATATTGAAAATCAAAAAGGAAAGAAATAACTTCGTTCAGCTAAAAACTATGATAGCAGTGATTCAATTTGCTATTCTTAGAGCATGTCGAAAAAATAAAAATTAAAAGGATACAATTTTTTTTAAGTAATTAAAAGTAAAATTAAAGCTGCAAGCAGCAATGAACTGGCCCTCACAGTCTAGGCGCATCGGGGCATACTGCTGTCGGGGTGTGCCTCGTAGATGTATTCAGGGCAAGACCCTCTACATGTTTGAGCAATTTGGAGAAGATGGCAAATTGTATGTGGAAGTTCTCATGAATTGATGGTTTTATGGCGAAGCATCAAAATGGACCGTGCCACCAGGTGTGACGTAGATGAAAGCTTTTGATAAGTTTTGTCCACAGATGCTACTTGCAAAATTTGTTGCAAATGGGTCAAATGGCCGAGGAAGAGTTGGAAAAAGTAAGTTTATAGTTTTTTAACAGAGCCTTTTCAACACCTGGGTTTCATGTCATTCAGACAGACCAACGTGGACAGCATTCACTTCTTAGACGACATTATCAGTCTAAACTCCTGAAACTTAATTTGAACTAAATTATCGTTCTGATGTCTCGAGATTGTGTTTCCCCTTTCCCACAATTTCACCATGGCTTAATAGTGGGACTTTGTCTACATGGAAGAATATGACATGATTAAGATCACTAATCATTCAAAAAGAATTAAAACACGATTAAGGCATAAACACTTGAATATACACAATACACAGTAGGACTGAGGACTTATTCCTTGTAGTTCGACTTTAATACCTGTTAATAAAACATGTCAGAGACATTTTACTGGTTACGGCTTCTCTCCGCCGTGGATTCTCGTGTGTTGACTCAATTCACCATTAGACTTGAAATATTTCCCACATATATGACAAGAATACGGTTTCTCACCTGTGTGGGTTCTCATGTGAATTGTTAAGGAACTGTTTTGCGTGAAAGTCTTCCCACATTTTTGGCAAATAAAAGGTTTCTCAGCTGTGTGGATTCTCATGTGAGCTCTTAAGTTTGGACGTTGGTTGAAAGTCCTCCCACATGTTTTGCAAGAATATGGCTTCTCACCTGTGTGGATCATCATGTGAGCTGCTAAGTGTGAACGTTGGCTGAAAGCTTTCCCACAAATTTCACAGGTAAAAGGCTTCTCACCTGTGTGAGTTCTCATGTGAATTTTTAAGATACTGTTGAGCGTGAAAGCTTTCCCACATGTTTTGCAAGAATATGGTTTCTCACCTCTGTGGGTTCTTTGGTGTGTATTCAGTTGGGAATTAAACTTAAAAGTCTTTCCACATGTGTCACAGTTGAAAGGCTTTTCACCTGGGTGAGTGTTTTGTTCAATGACTGATGGGGTAGAGTTTTTTGCATTATCTCTGTGACTTTTGCTTCCGTGATGTCTTTTCTTTTCCTTAGGCTCTCCATCTCCAGCTGATCCTGAGTCTCCATGTTTTCCTCCGTTCTGGTCTCGGCTCTCAGCTACATGAGAGCTGTTAGAGAGGAGCTGGTGGTCACTTGTTGGTTCTGCTTCACTGTGGTCACTTTCCTCATAAGTTGGAGTCAACATGACGGTATCCGTCTCCACCTTCAGTACAAGCTGCTCTCCCTCCCGACTGGTGCAGAGTTCCTCCTGTTCCTCTTTAATCTCTGGAGGCTCTGGGTCCTCTTGTTCCAGACTGGAGTTCCTCTCCTGGTTACAGAGCTGCTGGTCAGCAAGAACCTCCTCCTCCTTACAGACATCCTGCTGCGGGAGCTCTGGAGGGACAGAGAACAAAAGACAGAATTAATAATATCTCTGGTTTCCTCCAGGTTCTCTGGTTCCCCCCCACCATCAAAAACATGTACATTCGGTTGATTCTCCAGTCTGTGTCCTTGACCGAGGCACTGGCTAACATCTGGAGTTGGTTCTCGGGCCTGACACACGCTGCCCACTGCTGCCTCAGGATGGGTTGAATGCAGAGTACCAACTTCAACTTGTTGTATATTGCATGATACGTGATCAAATAAATACTGAGAAAGTAAAAGCAGTCCTACAACGTGTTGGTAACAAAAGCCATTCAAACAAGTTGGGTCATTTGATAAAAACATAAAAGTAAAGTTAAAAAATATTCAGTTTCATAAAACAAAACCGATAAGACTTTGCAGTTAAGCCAGTTGATTTAATAAATAAAATAAAAAACTCGACACAAAAATAGAACGACACCCCGTGTTGGCAGTAGGAGGAAACTCCGGGGTTTCACTTAGGAACCATCAATAAATTACTGTCTGACTCAAACAAAAACAATTAGAATTTAACCCATTGACTCCGATGCGGAGTTGTATTAATACACTAGGTAATTAGGACACATCTTGTAATATGGACTTTAGTGCTCATCATATTTGTTATTAATGTTTTTAACGCAAATTGCATTTTTTACAATAGATTCCATCTAAACTGATCCACTAGCCCCTTTCACACTAGCTCTTTTTACACAGCGTCTCCGCATTATCTCTGGAGCGGTGGTTCGCCAATTCTCCGCCGATGGTGATTCACACAGAGTGAATCCTCCCCGCCTTCACCTGTGTAATTCACACAGAAAGCCGGCGCTGCGGCTCCTAAAGAGGCGTGACGGTACACGTCATGATGATGGCGTTGGTGTTTCCCCAGGTGTTCCCCGTGTTAATCCAAACCCGCTGACAGTTTATAATCATATGGATGCTGTTATAATGCGAAGTGATCTAGATTCTGACCCACCAAACATCCTGGAAAGTGACGGAGTGAAGTTTTTCGCTCTTAAAATTACATAATTATACATAATCACCATCGGTAAACAGGACGCTGTCTGACGCCCTCAGTCGCGGGACGGAGGCTGTTTTCTGGGGGAAAGTTCCCTGAAGTCTCCGTCGGGAGAGCTGACGGTCACGGTGATTTATTTTCGTCACAAACACTCGGTGAGTTAAAAGTTTTTTGCTGGTGACAGACGCCGTTTTTCGGGCACAAATGTAAGGAAGAGTCGGGAGGACAGACGGTTCTGCACGTACAGCTGCGGTATTTTTTCCCCCTCGTATAAGTTGCCGAAGACAGTTACAGTTACTACGTTACTGTTGTTCGGTTCTGTAACGTTGCTTTGTGGGACATTTCTCTGTATTTAGTTGAGTGAAGGACCTGTGTAGTTATCAGACTGTCAGACCGACACGCCCTCGCTCCGCGCCTCCGGATTATCCGTTCACACTGGGACGGCTCACCAATAATGCGGCCCTGATACTACCTCCAGAGGTGGATAGTAACTGTAACTGTCTTTGGCAACTGATATGAGGAAAACAAATACCGCAGCTGTACATGGAGCAGTCTGTCCTCCCGACTCTTCGTCACACTTCTGCCCGAAAAACAGCGTCTGTCACCGGCAAAAAACTTTAACTCACGACTGTTTGTGACGAAAATACATCACCTCCGGACCGAGACTTCAGGAAATTTTCCCCCAGAAAACAGCGTCCATCACCGCGAGCGAGGGAGTCGGACAGCGTCCTGTTTACTGATGGGGATTATGTAATTTAGCGCGAAAAACGTAACTTAGTCACTTTCCAGGATATTTGGTGGGTCAGGATCGCAATCACTACACATTATAACAGCATCCACATGATTATAAACTGTCCGCGGGTTTGGATTAACAGGGGGAACACCTGGGGAGACACCCACGTCATCAACATCACGTGTACCGTCACGCCTCTTTTGGAGCCGCAGCGCCGGCTTTTTGTGTGAGTTTACACACGTGAAGGCGGAGAGGCTTCGCTCTGTGTGAACCACCGCTCCGGAGATAATGCGGAGAGGCTGTGTAAAAAGGGCTACTGATTCAAAATCAATGCCGAAATGTCTTCCTAACAGGTTGAATGAGACACACCTCTTTCTGTTGAGTTTTAGTGCTCCTCACATGTTTCGGAACGTTTTGTGTGTAAAATCCTCATTTTCTGAGCGGAGTTTCGCCGCGGTCTTCTATAGAACGGAGCCCAGCCGTGCAGCGTGCACTCAGAACCTCCGGAGTCCCGGAGTGGAATGAACCAAAACGAGGGAAACACTCGTATGTTCGCTCCATGTAGTGAAACGTGGCTGCGATGCATATGTCCCCCTCTGTGGCCACTCCAGGCTCTGAACATCAGTGTTATTAAAATAACAAACTTTTACTCACCTAAGAATAATTTTACTTCGGGGTTCCAGCAGATATCCAGCATGGCGCGCTGCCGATCGATTTCTTCCTGGTACTGGACGATAGTTGTTTTAAAAACTCTGAATATTTCTTCAGCAGCAGCAGTTAACCGCTCGTTGACAAACTCTCTCAAACTCTCAACAGAACTCATTGTTCTTTAATTACTCGTTCAACCGTCTTCTCTCACACACAGCCAGCTAATGCTGCTAGCTGCTACTTCCGCTGGGTGCCACGCTCTAGCGCTCCGACAGGGGAAGTGCGGAGGATTTTATTTCCACTTCTTCTTCTTCTTGGATTCCGGCAGGCTGTACGCTATCCAGCGTAATGCTGCCTTCCACCGGTCATAACCAGAACTACTTAACTAAATTTTCACATTTAATCCCTTTTCGTTCCACTTCAGACTGAAGACATTTAATTCAGAACTTGTTTAAAACATATCTGACTACAGTTTTAAACTTGAACAAAATAATTGGGCCAAAAATTTGTTCTTCAGCTGCCAAGCAGACTCAGAAAGACTCTTGATTATCAAAATCAATTATGATTTAACCCACTGACTCCAAACCGATGCCGAATTGTATTAATACACGGGGTGATTAGGACACACCTTGTTATATGGACTGTGTATGTATATGTGTAGAGACTCTGGTGAGACTACGAGTAAAGTTTCATGTTGTGTCGAGCCTTCTTAGTGTTTTAAAAATAGAGATTTTGATGCTAGCGTAAAAAGTGCCCGTAGCACTCCCTTGAAAATGAGTTTGCCCCGAAAACGAAAATATGGTAAATCTTTAAAGTGTCTCTTATCATGATTATGCTTTTACACGAAGGTTTAACTCATATATATTCACAAAAAAAACCTTGGCTGCATTTTGGTGAGAGTTTCACTTCAAGGTGGCCTATTGCATCTCGCACAAGCGCAGAATGAAATGAAAGCTTTGATCTTCTTATCATAGACACAGATTCAATATTCAACTGTCATGTATCATCACAGTAACAGCGTTACATACATTTCCAGCTGTAAACACTCATAAAAACATTATGAAATCCATCCTGTGGTTTGGTGCCAACCTGTATACTGAACATATAAGGAATAGTTTATAATACGTTGATAATAATCAGAGAACGTTACAAACGTTGTTGTTGGTTCCTATCTGTTTCCTTAATGTATCTGTACATGTGTGAATGTGTAAATGAGACATTAACTTAAAACATTTTGTAGAAGGAGCTTTATAAAGTTCACTCCATTGACTTGTATCAGTTCACGGGACAGAGCTGCCATATCCAAGATGGCGGCGATGGCGACGTATCACAGCCACAGGCCAACCTGCTCAGTGAGTCGTCATGTATATGTGTATATGTATATATGTCTATGCATTATGTGTATGTATCAATGTATGTGTATGTATATATGCCTGTGTACATGAAGTGTGTGTGTTAACCTCTTTAGCTCTTTGGGTTCTGCATAGACAACACCATCCCCACTAAAGAGGTCCGCTGTTACCCAAATAACAAACCCTGGGTTACCAGCGACCTCAAGGCCCTTCTCAATGAGAAAAAGAGGGCCTTCAGGTCCGGGGACCGTGCAGAACTCAAGCGTGTTCAGAGAGAACTAAAACTCAGCATCAGGGAGAGTAAGGAAAACTACAGGAGAAAACTGGAATCAAAACTGGAGAACAATAACACCAGGGATGTATGGAGTGGGATGAGAGAGATCACCGGCTTCCAGAGGAAAGGGGGAGGAACAGCTGAGGGGAACAAACAACGTGCAAATGAGTTTAACCTGTTTTTCAAAAGGTTCGACTCCAGCTCCCCCAGCAGCCCCCCCGCTGCTCCTCTGAGCAACCACCTCTGGACACAACCCCCCCACAGCTCCACACCAGCCCCACAGCCCCACCTCCTGCCCCCCTCCCACTCCCCCACCCCCCACCTCCCTGCTGGCCCCCATCACAAACTTCCTCACACCCCCCTCCCCCAGGACCCTCGCACTTCCCCCACTGCTGCCTACAAACTCTTGCAGCAGTCACCACCCTGCACTACCCCCCACCACCCAGTCCGGACTTAACATCACAGCCAGTCAGGTGAGGAGAGCGCTGGAGAGGCTCAATCAGAGAAAAGCTGCTGGACCGGACTGCATCAGCCCTCGCGTGGTGAAGGCCTGTGCTGGCCAGCTCTGTGGAGTTCTCCAGCACCTCTTTAACCTGAGCCTCCACCTTCAAAGAGTGCCAGTGCTCTGGAAAACATCCTGCCTTGTTCCAGTCCCCCAAAAAAGACATCCTGTGGCACTGGATGACTTCAGGCCAATTGCACTGACCTTTCACGTCATGAAGGTCATGGAGAGGCTGGTTCTTGCACACCTCAGACCCCTAGTGAGCCCATCACAGGACCCCCTACAATTTGCATATCAGCCCCATGTTGGGGTTGATGATGCACTTATTTACCTGCTGCAGGCAGCCTACTCCTCCCTGGATAGACCCAACACTGCTGTCCGCGTCATGTTCTTCGACTTCTCCAGCGCCTTCAACACCATCCAGCCCAGGCTGCTGAAGGCCAAACTGGAGAACATGCAGATGGATTCTCCTCTTATCACATGGGTCGATGACTATCTGACGGGCAGGCCGCAGCATGTGAGATTACAAAACTGCTGGTGATCATGGACAATGTCTCTCACCCCCTCCACGAAACCTGAGACAAGCTTAAGAACGGCTTCAGCAACAGACTCATTCAACCTCGCTGCCTTAAAGAACTGCACAGGAGACCATTCCTACCTGGTGCCATCAGACTTTACAATGCTTCACAGCAACGCCCAAGAAATACACTCACATAATTAAGTGACTTATTACTTAAATCTTACCACTGTAATTAAAAATGCACCTTTCTTGCTTTATCTTGCACCTTCTAATCCACTAAGTTCCATTTTGCTCAGTATTTAATATTTTTTAATATTTATGTGGAACTGCGAAGCATCTTATTATATATTGTATATCGTGTTCTAAATTGTTATTGTATTTTGTATTTCTGATTGTATTGTACCGCTGCTACGATGACCTAATTTCCCCTGGAGGATAAATAAAGCTATCTATCTATCTATCTATCTATCTATCTATCTATCTATCTATCTATCTATCTATCTATCTATCTATCTATCTACTGTTATTGAAGTGAGTTAGACATCAGGGTGCAGCCTCACTGCTGTCTGAGTGACACCTTTATTTAACACACACAAGAACTACTGTACCTAATCTTTATTATACCAGGGAGGCAAAGTATTCTTTAAAACCTAAATATTAAACCAAAACCAAAAAAGTCATTAATTTGAAAAAAAAAAAAAAAACCGATTATCTAATTAAGACATTTCATATTTGCTCCATCAAAATTTAACTATTTTAGTTATTAACTTTGTAATACTGTGAACAGATATAGACCTCATGGTGAAAACTGTACCTAATTTTCTTCACTACATGGTTTCTTAACCATAAGATATGTTTTAAACAAGTTCTGAAATGTCTTCAGTCTGAAGCGGAACTAAAAGCCTCCGCACTTCCCCTGTCGGAGCTTTAGAGCGTCGCACCCAGCGGAAGTAAACAGTAGCAGCTAGCAGCATTAGCTGGCTGTGTGTAATGAATGAAGTGAAGACGGTACTGAGTCACAGCGCAGCTCATTATTGAACGAGTAATTAAAGAACAATGAGTTCAGTTGAGAGTTTGAGAGAGTTTGTCAACGAGCGACTAACTGCTGCTGCTGAAGAAATATTCAGAGTTTTTAAAACAACTATCGTCCAGTACGAGGAAGAGATCGATCGGCAGCGCGTCCTGCTGGATATCTGCTGGAAACCCCAAGTACAGTTACACAGGATAGGTGAGTAAAAGTTTGTTATTTTAATAACACTAATGTTCAGAGCCCTGGAGTGGCCACAGAGGGGGACATATGCATCGCAGCCACGTTTCACTACATGGAGCGAACATACGAGTGTTTCCCTCGTTTTGGTTCATTCCACTCCGGGACTCCGGAGGTTCTGAGTGTCCGCTGCACGGCTGGGCTCCGTTCTATAGAAGACCGCGGCGAAACTTCGCTCAGAAAATGATGATTTTACACAC